>JAECUM010059098.1:0-14247 GCA_016617855.1 Megalonaias nervosa | reverse complement strand
AAACTAAAAACAAACACCACGAAATTAGAAAACAGAAAACATGCTGTAAATATTAAGGTAAGGAAACATTATTAGGTCTTTAAGTCTGTTCTTGCAGTTGAAATAGGTGAGTTTTAAGAGCGCTCTTGAATGAGATCACTGAGTCTTTGTGTCTAAGTTCAGTGGGCAATCCGTTCCACGTTGCTGGGCCCTGGTATGCAAAAGAACGTTGCCCATATGATTTCATTTTCATAGTTGGAATAATGAGAATACGAGTGTCAGAAGAGGAGCGTAAGTATCTTGCTGGTGTGTACACATGGGTGAGGTCGGAGAGATATGTTGGACGGGAGCCCGTCAGTGAAACGTAGCACAGAGAATAAATTTTGTGTTTAATTCTGGATCGAATGGATAGCCAGTGTAGGGTACAGAGCAGGGGGGAGGCGTACTCTGATCGTGGTATCTAAGGATGATTCGAGAAGCTGTGTTTTGAACTTTTTGAAGTTTCTGGAGTAGATATTGAGACGAACCAGACAGAATTGAGTTACAATAGTCCAGTCTTGAAAGTACTAAGGAACACACAAGTATTTTAGTGGCATCAACTGAAAGAAACTTGCGAATGGAGGTGATGCGTCTCTGCTCAAGATATACAGCCTTGCATATGTTCATGACATGTTGGTGCAATGAGAGAGTACTGTCGAGAGTAACACCTAGGTTTCGTACTGACTGTGTGACATTAATGTTGGTGTTGCTGATATTTATTGTTTGAGGTAAAGGATGTGAATGAGAAAGCTCTTTAAAAGTTTTAGTAGTGCAGAAGAAAAAAATTGAATATTCAGATTCTTGGGGAAAAAGTCAGGAAGGGCAACAATAACGTTTAATGGACATCATTGATTTGAGTATGTCACATGGCGGGAAAGATGATTGTCGTCGCCACGGCGCACGTGATTTTTTTTTAAAAAGAATTATGTCCAGTTGAGAGATATCAGGAAACCATGGAGCTGCGTAGGGTTTGGAAATACAATTTGTGAAACTACTGGAGATAATTAAGGTTCAAGTAAACTTGATAAACTTTTGAATTGAACACAGTGTTTACCGTCATTCAATCAGTCTTCAATCACATACAAAGTCGTGTGCCTGTTCTAAACATCGTTTACCAAATTTATTACGCTATGCGAAATGTGGCTTGAAATATCAACGTTTATTCTTAAATAGGTCGCGCGAGAAAGGAGAGCGGTGTCCTCCCTTGTATTATTTTATACTAATGTATTTTTTACTAATGTATGACTGACAGTTACATTGTAAGCAATGATACAAGCCCCTGTAGAATCACACTTCTGGACTTTTAAATGTGTGTTATCAGTTTGATAATAGCAGTAAATGATATTTTGTTACACCTTAATGAAAATTGGTTCAATTTCCGGAAAAGAGCGAATGCCTTACTGAAAAGTTCTTGTTAAGGTTGGCAGGTCTGCGTTTATTACAACTCTATGTTTTAAAATGTGTAACAGAAAGAAAGTGCAATCAACAATTTAAGTAAACGTAAACAATTTATTTCCCAAAAATACAAAGTGAAAATTCAAAAGACAACAATAGTATTATGAATTAAATCCCAAAGGAGGCTGGAGCTATCCGTTGCTGCATTTACTCTTCAACAATGTTTGATATACTATACTAATCATAGCTGTAATGTATATGCTTTTTTTCTGGATAATGAAAAGGCATTCGATAGACTCTGACTTTGTGGACTACTAAAAAAATTAAAAGACTTAGGAATTAATGAAAAAGTATGGAGAATAATCGCCCATTCCTAAGCACAGTCAAGTGCCTGTGTAGCGTGTAGAGGATGTATATCGAATACATTTCCGTTACGGAGAATCGGTGGTCAAGGGCGTGTAATGTCCGCTTTTCTTTTTCTTATGTACATAAATGACCTATTGAATGAACTAGTAATTACTCATTGTGGGATAACAATGAATCATATGGGCTTTGCGTTTTCACGGAAAGCTTTCTTGTCATGTCTACTTACTGTTAAATGAAAATGGAGTCGATCCGACTTCTAATATGACTACCACACTGGCCATCTTCAAAATATTATCATTACCTCTCTTATATGGCTGGACATGTCGACATTTTGCTTTCACCAAAAGACTTATGATATCTAGTTGGTAAGTGATAGAAATAGTGCAAATCTGATATTTATTATGCCCACCATGG
Source organism: Megalonaias nervosa (assembly GCA_016617855.1). Classification (NCBI taxonomy): domain Eukaryota; kingdom Metazoa; phylum Mollusca; class Bivalvia; order Unionida; family Unionidae; genus Megalonaias; species Megalonaias nervosa. The sequence continues at coordinate 12,054 of JAECUM010059098.1, read as the reverse complement.
CATCCATCTTGAAAATATTGTTATCGTTGCTCCTCAAAAAACAAAAAGTCACTCAAAAACAGAAGACCTCTTATGATGCCTTGTTGTGCCTAAATGAAGGTGGTGCCAAATTGACATCCAATATGTCCATCACATTAGCTAATATGAAAATCTTGTTATCACTGTATACTATCAAAGATGATTTCTACAGCCCGCTGCTAAAAGGAAGAAATGGTCTTGAATTCCAGCCTTTGGCAACTCTGACTGTAGCAGCATTAGTCATGAATTTTGTTGGCATATACACACAAAGTCCAATGGAATGAAAATGTTAACAGTCGTACTGGTAACTCTCCACCTTCTGCTGCATAAATATAGTACATACCGAATAAGGGTGGAAACATGTGAAGTTGTGTTTATTCTCTTATATCCGTTAGATGAACTGGTGAAAATACAAAGATAAAGTTTTCAGGCACTACATTATTTATCAGTCCATTAGGCTGCATGGTATGGCTGCATGCACTTGTGATAGGCCTTCAGATAGAAAGCTGTCATTCCGACGGTTCTGTCATTTTTATTGTTGCGGCAGATAACAAGCAGCTGATTATAAACTTTCCAGTGAGGCTTCTTAGGATCTGCTAGTGAGTTTCTGCTCTTAATTAATTTTTGGATTCTTCATCAATTGCAAACTTTGTTTTGGTTAATACGTAGATTTCATTGTGTTTCTTTCTTTCCTGTTTTGCTTTTACGAATAGCTTCAGGCTTATAAAAGGTATGGCCACACGCATTGGACTTCAGCCTATTGCAGGGATTACGAGGATAATTGCAGTGGAGGGAGAAACAATTATTGACAATATTGCAATCCCTGCCTCGCTTTTGACGAGACAGAACCGCCAGTGTAGTGTTAACACCATCTACCACACTTACCGCGTGCTAATACTTTTTATAGAGTCAACGACACTGTTCACCCACAACCTGTAAGGAGATTTCAGCATTGCTGATCTTTTTAACTCTACCATTTCCTTTGGGTAGATAATTAAAAGGATACTCTACATTCCCTGACATAAATGTCATCATCATGAATTTAGTTGTAATAAATATCACATTGTTATTGTAGTAGCTATCGCACCCGAGATGCTCCAGGGATGGTTGAGTCGGATGTTGTTCTAGTGCCAGAAGCACAATTACCCCTAGCTGACCTTGGGTTGGTTTAGGGAGCTATTACTGTTTCCAGTGTTCATTATCTGTTTTTCATACTCATTTCATCCCAATCTGAACTGGTACATATCAGCCACATGTGGGTGAAGATACTCTTGTATCCCTGGTTGAATGTCACATCAATGTGGACTTGTTTTGCGAGCTGCACCAATACATTTTTGTCGCTCTTAGGATTGGCAGGCGGCACCAATGGATTCGTGTTTCATATCTATGTTTGGTTGCTTCCGACTGCATTTGTTTTTAGCTATGTGACTTCTAACTGCAAAATCTAAAGATGGTTTGTTTCCGTGGCAAAGAAGGAAGTAAAGCTAGTTGTAAGTCTTTTGTGCAAGATATTAGCTAGAACGAAGTCCTGTCATTATGTACAATTAGCAAAACATTTCCAGTATATGTTTCTTTTTATATGTGTCAAGTGACTGAAAACAAACTTGTTTAAAATGGGCAGCACATCTATCTGCGAAAACAACAACTTCTTGAAATACATGCAGTTTTTCTTCAAGATGTCTCAGAATCATATCCAGGAAAATTGAGACAGCATACTTGTCACGGATTAGTTGATCAAAAACTGTCGCAAGAGAATGGCACTGTCTCTGCTCCCAGGCATATACAGCAAACAGAGAAATCTGACTGCATACCAAATATGCCGACTGGATTTCATTCTGGCTTTTTTGGTGTAATTCTCAGCAAAATCCCACTAAAACACTAGTTTGTGTGGATTGGTCTTAACAGTCTTTAATTCTTGTTTCAAGGATTCTGTTTGTCAGTGCTTGATAAAAATGTGCATTAAAAAGAAGGGTACCTGACATTTCAGCTCATTCCGGCAGTCTTCAATATTATTAAATATATATGTAAGTGGACTGGAGTGTTTAGGCCAGGGACATAAGAAAATAGTGTATTACATCTGTCTGCAATTCCGTTACCATAATTCCATTACTAAACCTGTATTCCGTTACCATACGTCTTTTATTCAGCGGAAGATTTTAAAGGCAAGAAGTCCATACAATAGGCGGTACATCGTATCTCTGCCATAATTAATTTGAAATAATGGTTAAAGCAGGAATCATCTGAATATTTTTGAATCTGTAAAATATACGGATTTTGATGTTATAGGACATAAGATGCACTCTTTGGTTGATTAAAATATTTGTGACTGTATTTTCAGGTACGATTCGAAAAGGGGCCACGTGTGGCCGAAAGGTTTAATGCGCTCGCATTTACAGATCACTGACGCGTGGGTTCGAATCTTGGCCTCTGCCAACGTGGGTATCCAGCTTACTGGTAGCTTCCCGTTTGTTGGTGATCTTTCCCAGGTTCTTCCTCCACCAGATATACTGGCCACCATGTATAGAATATCAATGACTGAAAAATGGTGTTAAACACACAAAACCAAATGCAACGATTCGAAAATGTTAGTGTGTAACATCAAAATCAGTATAGGTATACAGATTCAAAAATATTCAGATCATTCCTGCTGTAACCATTATTTCAAAATAATTATGGCAGAGATACGATGCACCGCCTATTGCATGGACTTCTTGCCTTTAAAAATCTTCCTCTTAACTGTCTCGTTCATTTAACTTTATCCAATAGCATTTAATGATTTTACCATCACTAAAGAAACATTATATCTATGAAATGTTTCAATCTATTTTCCTTTCATCTCGAAAACCTGCCGTGCTCACAAAGATAAAGACCTCATAAGCTTTTGGATGGAGTTACATCTACAACGATACTTTATTGCAATCTACTTCATTACTTGATAGCTGACCAAAATCATAAGGTCTTAATTTTTTACAAGCTTAGAAATGTATATAATGCAAATTTATCTATGTCCAGGATATTTGCAACAGTTGGGTAGTCGGGCAGAATCAAAGCTACATGTGTATATACTTTATTTAAGTTGATAATAGGGCTCAAATACATATTACAATTAATGTGATGTGATGTGATGTGATTATGATTTTTAACGTAGCTTTAACAATTTTTCAGTCATATCGCTACGATGTCTGCAGTGTGGCAGTTTATAGTGATGTCTAGCACTGGGGCATCATGCCGCAGACATGTAGCATGATGTCCCACCCAGCCACATTATACTGACACCAGGCCGACCAGTCCTAACACTAACCTCTTAATGCTGAGCGCCAAGCGAGGCAGCTGTTAGTACCATTTTGTAAGTCTTTGGTATGACTCGACCGGGGATCGAACCCACGACCTCCCGCATCCAAGGCGGACGCTCTAACCACTAGGCCACCGGAGCGGTAATACATACTACAAGTGAAGTAATCAATACGATTTATTTATCCACCAACGACTCTCTCTCTCTCTCTCTCTCTCTCTCTCTCTCTCTCTCTATATATATATATATATATATATATATATATATATATATATATATATACATCGTAAGTAAGCTTACCTTAATACATATGCTACTGTTAATCGAAAACTTACTGGAGGATATTCAGCATACACGTATTACATTATTTAAACTTTAAACAAATTTACAAAATTGTGAATATTTTTTCTAAGTTTAGGCATAAATGTCGCAGTTGGAGACCCCATGCAGTGTAAGAACGATGGTTTTGTGTGAATATTTGATAATTTATAAATGTCATTTCATCACAATTGCAATAGTTTCTGGTGTCATGACTGTATTACACATAAACATTCGCTTGCATGGGAAATAAGCAACTGAAAAGATGGAACATTTTACTTGACATGGTTTCAGAAAAAGAAACTTAAAGTTTTTTCGATCTCATACATAAATGATATAAGCCATATCGATGTTCAGCTTCTGCCAGTATGGAAGTTTCGGCCACACAGATCATTTTCAGGCTAAAATCTTGTGGGTATTGAAGTTTTGGGTATAGCAATATTATAATTTCTTAATGATCTGTGTAAATGTCAATATTTATATAATCAAGAGTGTACTGGCAAGACGGCAATGATGTTACAGAATTTCCTTAATATCTTGAACTGCTGAAATAATATGGTCTACAAAACGCAATCCAAGAGTCATCACTGCCATGCCCTCCCTTCGCAGGCGGGGAGAGGCCATCGCCACCATGCGCTGGGTACTGTGGAGAGGTTCAGCCTGTGACTGAACAGCTATTGGGTATCCATATGCTCAGGAGATTTTGCTTCCGGAGAACTAAATATGCAAAGCTTAGCAATGATTGGGTGCGATGGCTGTCTGCCATTGTTCCCGTCTTAAACAGAAAGGTAACAAGGCTTCAAGGCGAGAAATCTATTGATGATATTTGTGAAAATGTGGTACCGACAACGCCAACGCTGACCGACACACGTACTCAAATACCAAAATGTGGTACCTAAATGTGACTGAAGAATTTAAAGGTTATCAACGCCGTACTTCTGACTCTGTGTTGTCTCTTTGGGTGCACACTCTGACTACTAGATTTGACATCCCATGTCAGCTACATACCATCTTTATGGACGTGGTTCTCCGGACGAAGCTGGTGATTCTGCTTGAAAGTTCTCGCCTATCACCTAAAAAGCTAGTTGAAGCATTCCTCCTCTTTGAAAAGGACGCGTCATATAGTTGTTGATAACCTTTGTGCAAATCTGGAATAGCCAGCTAGCTAGCGATATAGATCGATGTGTGTAGTGAGTTGCATGGCACTGACTTTGCCACAGCCACCAGTGAGACGAAAGCGCGACTGCAAAACTTTCACAAAATTACTAACAGGTGCCTCACAAAGTAGCGGCAAAACCAAGCTTCTCAAGAAATTTACAAAATGCGATTTTGGTGGCCGGCATAAGTACCAGCTCCATATGGTTCAGGAGAGAGCACGACGCTTCCTAAAATCTAATAAGAATATATCGGCCAAGATAATATATGGCCGGTTATTCGAAGCTACCAACTAAGTGCATCCGAGGCCGAAGAACTTGGTGAGACATTCTTCCTCCCAGGCTTCTTGCTGTTATACCTATCGATAGTGACTGAATGCTACTTTGTGGTGGTCGTGGTACATGTAACGCTGGACTGGGAGAAAGTTGTTCACATGTCACTGCACTTTTATTTTATATCGAAGAGATGCAGAAATATAGGGAGCGAGTTTCAGTCACGGGCAAATTAGCGTTCTGGAAGAAACCTAGCAAAACTCAATAGAATATAAGGAATTATATTATGGCCAAAAACAAACCTAAATGCAATAAATATGTATTATGTACTGTGTATTTCCTTCATCCTTTCCTCAAGGCATGTGATCCTATAATCTTGTTATAAAGACATAGCACAAACCAATCGTGTGTACATTCTTTGTTTATTTTGAAAATGTTCGTCTTTGTATACAGTTTCAAAATATAATAAAAGTATTTTGCACATTATCTAGGTAAGGACGTTGATATGTTTATTTGTATACAATTGGCAATTGGCAATTGTGGCCAACTAAGCAAAGTGACCCACTTTAGATTTATTAATACTTACAACACACATATAATATACAGAAATGTTCATAAATGTGCAGTTATTTATTGTTTGATTTGATCTTGAAAAAATAAATTAGCTATATTTGACACATTACAGTTGTTGACTTTCATATGTAAACGGTAAACCGATACAGCTATTCATACTTTACTACTGATGGACACCAATTTACAAGAGCACTGCACACACCAACCATTTTGTCCTGTGTTGTTTATTTTTCTGTAGGAGCAGTGATCAAGTAGTGAATAGGCACATGCCTATTAAGAACTGTGTACTTTTGGCTGAGTATTCCTATGACACTCAACATGAATTCTTAAATGTGCAAGTTTGAGTGTTTTTTCAACTTCAATTGCTGGAAGTTGAGGCCTGCCTTTAATTAATGCAGGTATCTTTACCTCAGCACACCCAAGACCAACGCTCTCTTTGATGTAAACCCCCCCCCCCCTATCTGCCAGCACAAGGTCACCAGGTAGCAAGTTAAAAAGAAAAACATAGTTTTCCGTGATGAATCTGTCACTGGCACGACCACCATACTCTTTCGACAGAAAACTTATAACCCCTTGTGGAATAACACTAATTAGAAATTTTGCTGTGTCTCCATGTTTATAATGAAAATACGTCTCCGCCCTTGCTTTCAAGTTTGAAGGTCTTTCAATTTCAATCTCAAAGCAGTCAATAATTGTTGCTACACGTTTTCCAAATGTCTTGACAAATTCAGTGGGCACAGTCTTTTTTAAGCATCCCCTCTCTGGCCAGTGAACAAATGGCTTTAAACGCATATACATGACATGAATGATCTTTAGCAGTATGTTTGACACTGAAGACACAGACACACAAAACAAGTCAGCTAGTACTTGGTGTTGCACATTTAGTCTTAGCTTAATTATTACAATTAATACCACAAGTAACTGCTGAAAGTTTGACAGTTTACTTCTTGTTGTTACTGTAAGGAATGGCTCAAGATACTCATATAATATCGTCAAAGTTCCATCATCTGGCAAGCCAGTATAAAATAAAACCTTTTGGTCATCACCTTCAAATTGTCTTTCTGACAACTGTATTTTATCAATCTGATTTCTAAGATCCATGTTCTCTACAGTTAATATGTTAAGTTCAGTTTCTGTTATATCAAGCTGGTGCAGAGAAAGTTCTGTTTCTGTACAGTTTTTAGTCTCGGGCAATGCAACATTTTCTTTCATTACATCATGATTTGCAACCATAATGCCTTCTGGAGATCCTTGAACTAACTGTTCTTGCTTCCCTGTCCTGTCTGTTTTTGCTTATATCGGTCACTGGACAAGGCTGCTAAGAGACCATGAAAGTCATACCCAATCTTTACAGTTGGTGCCCAGTCAATGTTGGTAAAGTCGGCTAGCTCAGCTGGTCCTCCTGTGTCCAAAATCAGAAAATTGCATAATTAAATGTAGTCAGACAATGACATTTTACATTAACACTAACTCTAAAATGTTGACAATGCAAAGGTGTTATAAGCGCATCATTTAAACATAGCACTATATTTAAAAGTTGTGTATAAATGTATGTACAATCAAAACGCACACCATTGCATGCACACGTGGACATACACACGTGCGTGCTTGCATACATACATATCAGGTTAACAAAAATCATAGATACACACCATAGTATATTAATCTTAAACTTGAATTAACAAAGTAAAATATATTGATATTATGTATATCAACATTATGTACACTTCCGCCATCCGTTTATGCCGAACCACTTATCTGAGAGTACATTAGGTATATAATGGAATATATGGATTGTGTGCCATTTAACATACCTGAAATAAAGTGGTCAGAGCAAACTCTATGCCATGGCTTCACAGTAGCTTGAGTTGATTTTCTTTCTGTTTATTCTGCGTATTCATTCTTGCCGTCTTCTTTCACTCATCACCTCTTTGTCTTCGTGCTTCCTAAGCACCGGTATAACAAAAAAATTTTGTCCGGATTTTGTATGCTGTTATTGCTACAACCAACTACGATACAATCTCATACCATTTTTAATACAGCTTTTTTAAATATTACTTAAATATTTTAAATCGAGACCACTGTCTAAACCACTCTTGTGTATCAGTTTGTGGATCACGTGACCCCACGTAAACATTAGTTCGTAGAATCGGTGACGTGTTATGAAAACCCTCTATACTTATCGGTAGCAAGAGCTGGGTTACAGCTCACATTTGCCAGTATCTTAATGAACAATTTGAAATGTTTATTAAATGCTGGTAAACCAACCAACCCCCTACCCCCGAAAAAATCATTTGGACGTTTTGTTATAAGGACTAAAGATCTGTAATTTGGTTGTAAGCACAGGAGGCAGACTTTTATCAATAAAACACGAAACAAAACATATTATCTATACTAAACACGAAATAACCTTATATATAGTATGATTCATATTTTTAGTACATATGACGTTATTTGGTGTTGTCTCAAATTTTAGTAGTGGTTTTTTATTTGGGGGTGGGGTGGGGTGGGGTAATAAAACATCAGACTCGTTTGGGATAATAAACTGTCAGCGGTCTTCAACTTGCTATTTATTACTTTGATATTTATGCTACATCAGTATGCATCGTAGTGACATATATTTATGTTTTGCAATGCAGGGGAAGATGTATGTGGTCCTTTGTTGTACAATTAAATCAGTGCATTGAAATAAGAATATTGGGAGGGGAGACAATACATTGCCAGTCTCAAGACGCACAGTTGTAAAGAATTAATTGTATACGACGTTAAATTAAAAGCTAATTAAAAAGCAATTCGGCACGCTTTTTGTATATTACTAATTGTATCGTTTAAATAGTTTTAAGTTCTTGTTCTATTTCACACACACACACACACAAACACACACACGATGCATAATGAGTATTCTTTCAACACCAAAATAATACCCCACTTAACCCCTGCCAGCTAGCCGATTCTCATTGGGCAAGTAGATGCTATTTTTAGCAGGGTATTTGCGAGTGGCCTTTTTAAATTTATGAGGCAAAATACAAACCTGAATATGTGCGGGTATAAGATGAGAGTGTTGGTCTCTGTATATCATATCACATCAAATCTGTCACTTGCAGCAAAATGTCTCTTGGAAAGCAATATCTTGATGTTAAACTGCGATCATACAAAGTATTCAGGACATGTGTACTGTCCCGGACACTCGTTGGCGTCGCAAACTTCGTCCTATATTTTTATTTTGATACAGTCCGAAGATGATAAAAGCGGCCATTATTTTCCTTGCGCAAAATATACACCAGCTAGGTGCTTGCCTTAAGTTACGCCAGTATTTAAGTTAATGCGTAGTTTGCGGAACGATAGTGAAACGGGTAGATTCTGCGTAAGCAAGGTCGTTTGCGTAACTTACGCCAGACGTACGTTACGCGCAGCTTACGCACTTTAGTGAAACGGGCCCCTGTTGTCTAGTGTGGTCGTCACTGCTGCTATCTTGACAATCTTGTTATCAAAACTCCACCTCAGCAGAGAGTCACAGTGTGGCCATATTGAAACTCGTGTTTTCGCTACTACTCTTACATCGAAAGTAGTTTTCACACAGGGTTTTCATCAGAAGAGTTCGTGTGGTGTCTCGTTGGTCCTTCACAAAGTGTGTTTGCAAATTCCTCTTGTTACTACTCCTCCGGATAGAATGATTATTACGCAGCGGGGGTTTCACCAAAAGAATCATAATGACGTTTACTTTATTCTAAATGGAAATGGTGCCAAGCTTGTATCCAGTATGCATATGCACAACGGCAGCTAAATCGGAAAGCTTATAGCTGAAGAATACCAAAAATGGTTTCAACACTTAGCATTTAAAAAGAAGAAATGGTCTTATCTTGAGTTCTTTGAAATTCGTTTCACCCAGTAGAGCATTTTATTCCAAGACTAATGAAGACATGTTTACTTTGTAGACAGATTTATCAAACCAGCATTATAGGTTTCAAACATACTGGTACATAACTGTCATGATGTGTGTATTTATAGAAGTATTTCGTACAGAGGAATGAAACGTTTCTCTTTTCATTCCCAAACACTATACTTGAAAGCGCCCTTAACTAAGTCGGATCAAGCAGTAATTACTAGTATGTAAATTCATAATGTGCCATGGTAACACATCAAAGGCCCTAATTAAATGGAGATTATTCTTCTGCATCGCATTTGCGAGCTCTTCACAAGTTGCAATCGTGACAAAATGGAATCTCGGTTTATAAAAACAAATACAATAAAAAAACATGCAACAACATTATGCCAGCACAGTATAATTGTTTGGATACCTTTCCAAAAATCACCAAAACGTTCAATGCAGCTTGATAAACACGTTAACATGAGCGATCACAAACAGGCCAGGATATCGTTTGCCTCTTTCCGTCAACCCTTAAAGAAAGCATCCCAAAATTTAAGATAGTGTTTAACGGAGTAACTAATATCAAACAGATGCAACTTTGTGCCAAAAGTGAAAGTTTCTTTCTAAAATAAGTATCACTATTTGTAACATAAAAGCAGGTATTGTATAATGATTTTTCCTATAAATAATTCTGAATATGGCGGACTTCCACTGGTCGATGTTACTTACGTGTCTGTGGAAATGGCAAAAGTGTAATAGCCTTTATAGACACACTATACCCACAAACTCACACCATCAAAAAGGGGTAGGTGTTTTTAATTTCTAGCTGTGAACGGGCGGGGCTCGACAGCAAGGACACATCGTGTATATGTATTCAGTTGAAATGCGGACGGACACAATGATTCTAAATGGAGGTTCGCTGGCTTCCCTCTCCGAATCATCGTTCAGTTCCCAATCAGGAATCCCTTCATTACCACCCGGCTGCCATATTATTTCATTGATTTTCATCCAGGCTAAACTGAATCTAAGGAATTCAGTCTTTACTTATTTCCCTTTCTTTACTCTTATACTCGTTTAACCTCTTCTCCTCTGCCCACGTCCACTGAATATTTCCACTCCTGTATATATGACCACACATAAGGGCCTTGTCTGTATTAAGGAGATGGCTGCCCTTTTTTAGAGTTTGAGGATGATGTAAGACTGCATCTCCTCTTGTCGATTCAGGAGGTGTTCTAATCTGTCAGAAGCTGTGCTAAAGATTCCCATTATAAAATGTTGGGCGTTTGACATCCTTCTTTCTTCTTTTTTCTGACAGGTTCGACGATGAATTACAAGACTGCAGAACGCACTGCTTTATATAGTAGAAACAAGACATGAAGGATAAGGAAAACATACCTCCGGTTCTGTAAGCTGGCGTGAAAGAAAACATTAAGAAATGGACATGAAGAAAAGTGTCTGAACGTGTAGTACAGAATATAGATCAATATAATTTCGCGCAATCCTAAATAAACTTTCTGTCAAGACCTATTAGCATTAACACTCAGAGAATTATGATAAGCAAAGATAAAAGTGTTTATACATGCATATATATATATATTGTTACGACCCTGTAGTTACATTACATATGTGTTAAAATTTAAATTCTTCTAATTCTTTGTTTCATTTTTATTTTATTTTTATATCACTAAAAGTTATTATTATTATGGTGATAATTATGTTAGCAAGGTCTAATAGTATGTTAGAAACATCGTATTTATTTAAAACGTAAATGTGACTCGTGTAAGCACGATTTTTGCATGACGGTTTTTCGTATCAAGTAAACAGTGAGAAAGAGCTATGTAAATGATTGGCTGGGACCACGTTATTACTTGTTTACGCTTTTGTAATGTCCAGATGGATTGCGAAATCACACGTGTACTTCATGCGTGTGTACATGTAATGACGCATTAGCTGGTTTTAAATGCTCAGTTACCTGTAAGAAATGTTTAGTCGTAGTAATAGTCGTAGTCAGTTATACTTGAGAGTCACATCATAACATCTTACAGAGTTTCTAATACCTTAAGGAAAAGGTATTTCTGTGCTGGAAAGAGGTGTTTGTTCATTCGTACGTGTTAGGAACAACATGTGTGTTGTTAGTGGTGGTAGCTGTACTTCATCTACTTTCTAAACAATTATTTTCCCTGGAGAACAGCCCTACTGGCTTGGGACAAAGACATTTGTTGAAACTTTCTAAATTGCAGCAGAACAATTCAAATTGTGATTCACAGTGAAAATTCTGGACATTTTGTGTTAGCCTTCGTCTGACGTCATCATCCGCCATCTTGGAACGGAACTGAGATTCAGACTATATCAAATTAGAACTGTTTATTCACAGGACTTTGTGTTTTCACAATTTTAGGACAATTTTTGGAATCTTCTTCGTAAATCGTAAGTCTTGTTTCATCTATTTACCTTTTCACCGTGTTTTCTAGGGAAATAAATTATTTTTGTTAAAATTTACAAAGCTTGTTGTCTTCACTCTCTTTGTGTTACTTTGAACGAGCTGATAGGTAACAATA
>JAECUM010059087.1:0-34198 GCA_016617855.1 Megalonaias nervosa | reverse complement strand
TATATATATAAAACACATTGCTCCAAAAAATAATTAATTATAAATTAAGTTGATATACCAATAGTATTGGTATATCCAATTGTGATCCGTCCTTGGCGTAATAATATGGATATATAAACATTGTTGTAACTGTATTCTATGGATTCTGAGGATCAATGATAAATTATTCCACTGATTAATCATGAGTGACGTATGAAAATAACGATGAAAAGATTAATACTCCCAGTTTTCTAAATTAATTTTACGTGGTACACAATTTCATCGCAATCTTTTCTGCTTTCCCTTCGTCTTTCCTCCTCCTCGTCCTCTCTCTCTCTCTCTCTCTTTCTCATGCATAAGGGACGAAATACGCAGAATATGATGTGAGAGAAAACAAAACTTTGGGCTGTATGAAAATCTTGAAACTGAATTTACACCAAGTAATCGACAAGATCCTGGTATGTCGTAACGGTATGTGTACACCTTCCTTGGGATTTATATACAGTGTTAATAATATCAATGATACAAAATTGCAATACGGTAAAATTTCTTGATTACGAGCCACACATTCTGCAATGTACTTAACACTTCATCCTTTTTTTTGGGTGGTGGGTGGTTTTGTTTTTGTTTTGTTGCTTTTCTGATTTGCTTTTTAGTTTTGTTTTGTTTTTGTTTGTTTTTGGAGGTTCTCGGGTGGGTTTGGGAGGTTTGTTTTGTTTTGTTTCTTTCTTAAATCTATAATAATGTTCTAAAAGGCAGCCCCCCTCCCCTTCTCAAACTGCGTTGGTTAGTCAGGCAAGCAGACTCATCGACCAACAGATAAAAATGCCCTTATCGTATTTCTCCCTTAACTCCTAAACCATCTCTCTCTCTCTCTCTCTCTCTCTCTCTCTCTCTCTCTCTCTCTCTCTCTCTCTCTCTCTCTCTCTCTCTCTCTCTCTCTCTTGTGTTATTGCCTGGTTGCCACAATTTCACATAAAGAATTTACTGTATTTCGCTTATAGTGGCTTATTTCGAACATCGTATTATCGACGCAACTATTTAATTATGTCGAATAGCTTGAAATATGGTGTGTACATACTAATTTATTATGCTGACATATAACTATATGTCGACGTGTGATTTATTTTTATATATCACCGCATTTATATCGTGTCGACTATAGATTATGTCCCCCCCCCATTAAGAAGTTCTCGACTTTACAAATCAAATTTATGAGTATTGGAAGAACCATATAAGTTTAGCTTTCATCGCATCTCTCATGATCGATCAAAAAAAAAAAAAGGCAAAAAAGATTTTAAAAATTAACAAATTAAAACAACTAAAAACTCGTTACCCGGCTGACGTCATATACAATTGAGTATGGTAATAAATAACACATTATATTTTCTCCCAGTCGTTGTTATGTCTGTGAACCGCACATTTGGAAGCATTTTTGGTTCAGAGTAAGTATTGTGCCCAAACAACTCGCCAGGAGAATCGTGAGATTTATTGCCACATGAACAGTGTCCAAGTTATAAGAAAAAAATAACTAAGTTGAATACAGTGCAAAAGAAGGCTTTTTATTTCCCTTCGACTTTCTTGGGGTATATAAATCAGAAGAAGATGAAGAAATTATATTCTCTTGGTTTCCACTTACTTTAGATATTCTCAGTCAAGTATGTATTTGTAAATTATTCAGATAGGAATATAACCGTATCAGATATGCACACAAAGAATGATATTTTATTGAGTGCCGTTTACTTCTATGATCAGAGGTCTCTTTGACCTAATTTCTCGCTAGAGTGAGCCGTGCCTAAATCAAGGAGGAAAGATCGAAATAAAGCAGTAAATATGTTCGAGATTGATGTGCTGCTAAAAGTTTCTAAACGACAGAAACAAATTTTGACCAATTTTTACCAATCTGAATTATGTGCCTTACCACTTCCTTTGCCGCCATTCATTGTTACCCATATTGTTACATTATCATGTTCTCTCATTGCTTAGCCATTACCCATGTACTTCCAAGATGCATCACTTTGATACTTCTGTTCCTTAATAAAAGCTCAGCTTACATTCCAAGTTTAAAGTAGGCATGGGCTCATTTTTTTGTTTTAAATAATACGTGATATGCGGGAGTAATGTGATATTTGTTTTAAGAAATGACACTTGTTTCTCACTGAATCACAAAAACTGTACGCAAGTCTTTTGACACAAGTTATTAATATTATCGCGAGTGGCGACGAGGAATCGGGAAAAAGATATAGGAAATGGAAGATAATATCTACAACGACCGAATCTTGCGAATGTTTAGTCCCATGCGTAATTTTGTTTCGGCAAATAAAAGAGTTTTACGAAAATTACCTTGTTAAATTTTTCCATCACTGTAACATTCCCATTAAGATAAACATCCTTGCACGCTGGACCATTTGTACTCCTAAACCTATATTTGTAATCACACACCTCAGTTTGAGATGATTACCAAACCCGCACAGAGCTAGACAGTGCTAAGACGGGTCAGCTGCTTTACAGAATCATGGTAAGCAAAATTTACACTTGGCCGCCAACGGTTAATATATAGACCTAGATCGAGCGCAAACATTCACGTGCTATGTTTTGATACGTATTTTTCTTTTATTAACAGAGTATAATTTGTGTTAGCAATGCTCGGTACCAGGTCTTAAAATCTCATCCTAAATCCCTAGGTAGTGCCTTGAAATCATGTGAACTTTTTCTACTACAAGACTTAGAATTCAGATTTCGGACATTGCGCTGACATTCACGCTAAAACCTTTGAATGCTAGAATGAATATATATGTATAGTATGTACGCTGTATCAATGATATACCACGAGATGTATAAATTTTTCATTAAAAGGAAACGAAGCTTGCTGAGTTTCCTTTTAATGAAAAATGTATACAACGAGTGATATATCATTGATACAGCGTACATACTGTACATATATTTTATTTATATCACATATAAATACATATATTTGCCCTTTGAACGGAGTTCAGATTTACTACAGGCAGCCGTGTATTGACCTAGTGAATGAACTCCTCACATCCCCGAGTGTGTCCGCTACAAAATGTAGTTCTATGCCTTTAGTGGCTATTTGCAATCGCCTCTGCATATTGATAAGTTGATTGTTTTCTTTTCTTGGTTTCTATTTTTCTCCACATTGATTAAATCAATATAACACACACTTATGATTTCAATATGAAAGATGGTTTTAATGATAAAAGTAGAGCGCTAGCAACACTTGGATAGCTACGCCTTTCACATACCGGCTCATGGAAATTAATGTGGAATAGAAACTAAGCCAACTGACGAACCAACAAGAGGTAATTAAAATATTTTAATATATTTACAGTTGATCTAAGCCATATTCTGCTTTAGCAACAGTACAATCGACCATAAACTCTCTCTCTCTCTCTCTCTCTCTCTCTCTCTCTCTCTCTCTCTCTCTCTCTCTCTCTCTCTGTGTCTCTCTCTCTCTCTCTCTCTCTCTCTCTCTCTCTCTCTCTCTCTCTCTCTCTCTCTCTCTCTCGTCAGTTTGACTTTAAAACTCTGTCTCTGTCTGTCTGTCTGTCTGTCTCTCTCTCATCCTTTGGTCGGTTTGACTTAACTTTTACCATCATTCATAAGTCCAGAGATATTGTGCGATGACACAAAATAAAATCCTCTACGTTCGTCAATTCATAGATTTTAGCCCGTATCTTGCTACTATGGTCAAGAGAGAGAGAGAGAGAGAGAGAGAGAGGCCTTTGGACATTTTCATATTTAAATAATAATAATTGACATTTTAGAACATGATGGCGCTGAATCGGTGTTATATGCACTCGTGCGTAGCAGACACACTCGCATGACGACCTGATAATTAATTCTCATCTATCTACACAGTCATTCCGGATTCCTATGTATGCTACGCACGAGTGCATATAACACTGATTCAGCGCCATCATTTTTTGGTGATGCGTGCTTAGTCGTGAAGGAATATGGGCTGGTGCGTGCAGGCAATGCGATGGGTGCCGTTTACCCGCAGACCTGGGTTCGAATTTCCGTAGAGTACGAATTAAAAATTCTCTAACCTGTATGATAGTATTATTTGTATTAAATATTAATTCTTCCTACTATTATCAAGCATTCTTCTATAGAATCCAGAGATAGCACTTTCCGTTCTGTCTGGTGTATATTTATAATTATATATACATATATAACTGCTTAGCTTTAAGTGAAATCTCAGTTCCATGCTTGAAAGTTTTATAATCTCGATGCCTCGATTGGAGATCATAAGTATTTAAAGCGTCTTATGCAACCTACGTGACAGCAAGAAAATTGAAATGAACGCATGATGTAAGGAAGGGTATACAGTGTGATCGCGATTTACGCGAGTGTTACGTTTTTGAAGCGAGCGCATAATTTGAGATTCGCGTAAATTTAGATCATTTTCTTCGTATAAATTCAGTATGATAAAATTAGGGCATGCTTCTGCAAAGTAGACTAAAATAAAAGAAATCATAAAAGTGTTCATAAAAAGCATAGGGAAACGAACTTAAATCATAGGAAACATAAAATAAAAACAACTTTTCTGGTTCAAAAGGGCGGTTCCAGGTTTCACACTTGCTTTTATTTGTTTGCACTGCCACGTATTGTTCTACAAGTACTTTCACTAAGGTTCAAAGCATGCTTTATCATGGCGGTACTCTGACCAGCTGCATACCTTTTCACTACTTCAAGTTTAACCTCTAAAGAAATAGCCTTCCTTGGTCTCTTCGGACTATCACTTGCTCGTCTTTAAGATGCCATCACTAATTACGTTCCAAAATTTTAACAAACAATTTGTACATGTACATACGTACGCAGCACGGATGCCACAATAAACAGAATGGTGGGAGCGTAAGAGCTGGGCATTGTGGGTAATGTTTGCGTGCGACAGTGGCACAGTCTATATGTATGAGAAAGTTACATATATCTCAATAGTAGCGATCTTTTTCGCATATTTCCCCATCCCGCGTTATTTCGAATTCGCGTGAATTGAGATCGCGTACGTAAAGTGTCACAACACAATTCATTTTGCTTAATACTATATACATGTATTTCTTCGAGCTGACGTCAGACCAATTCCAATTCCTCTAGGATTGCTAGGGTGACAGTGCCATTATAGACCACTACACATAATGAGACTTGTCTATTGTTGCCAAGCATAACTACGAATGACAGATATTAAACCATACCGGGGTCATCCTTCCATTTCCGGGTCAATCAAAACATAGCTTGTGACCATATTTCACACCTACTTTGCGCTGCTTTCACAACGACAATACAACTCAATTCAAATAAAGAATGACTTCTTTCCAATTATCTTATGGTTAAAATCAGCTCCTGTCATGAATATTTCTCAGTGAAAGACACAGCCATGCAAAGTCTCTAAATTCATATCAGTTTGGTACTGGTCCGGAAGCATTTTGATCGTGATCTGACCCGAGAAATACTGCCAAGAAGAATAGCCTGTGTGATAATCAAATCATTAGGAACAGTACAAAGTATCGTATGGTACGCTTTGGTTGCAGCAGAGACATTTAAACGCACGGAGACAGTCGGGATCGGTACCAAATTGTACGCAAAAGAAATGACATTCAGAACAGTAAGTGAAGGTGTAAAAACTGCAAATTCCGAATTAAAAACGAAACAGTACCAAACGGTATGCAGACTGTATGTTATTCAAACATTTCGTAAAATACAAATATGTTGGAAAGACCCCACAAATGCTGTTAAACGTTCGATCTTGTATTTAAATATTTGATTTACTTTCAGCCGATGTTGTTGTTGTTGTTGTTGTAGGGTTTAACGCCATTTTTCAGCACAAGATAGGCTATACATGGCGGCCAGTATTAATGGTGGAGGAAGAATCCGGAAAAACCCCGGAAAGAACCATCGACCCACGAGAAGCTACTGGCAAGCTTTCTCACATACCCACATTGGCTGAATCCGAGACTCGAACCCACGCAGACAGAGGTGAAATGGCAGTGATCCGTAACGGAGAGCGCTGTAGACCACTCGGCCACTCGGGGCCCCCCTTTCAGCCGATAAACTGACGCGTAACAAATATAAACAAAATTTTGTGACTGGCTTAGCAAAACATCTAACGTTAAAATTCAAGCTCAACAGAACATATCGATACAACAAAACTTTCTACGTGTGCAGGAGGAAAAGATGTCACTATCTATTATAAATGCACAAAAAAGGAATTATGAAATTAAATATCGTTACAAATGGAGGTAAGCCAACAAATCATGCAAGTAGCGATATGAATACCAAAATATTTGCAGATTTTATTTATGTGCTTTTCCTTGTATATTTACAATCACCACAAACATTGTTTGCTTCGCACGAGAGAGTTTAAATAATATTTTAAAACATATGCATGATGCTGCGATGTTCCGGTATCTGAAATGATTTAAAATTGAATGCACTTCCTCTGTGCAGTACCTGCAGACATGTCAAAAGCACTAAACTTCATCCAGTAATATGTCAGATTCTGGCCCAGTAGCAACATCCTTGTATCTTTCCGATGCATCAAGATAAACTTCGACTCTCTGAAAGATCCTCGACGGTATTGTAGTGATACTTCCCAAATTCGTAGGTTCTTGGTCGACGAACATCCAACTAGATGTGCGAAGAACAGATTTGTATTAAATAGTGTTGAAAATAACGCTCGACGAGATTTCACAAAATGAACGGAGTACTTGTACTCTTAATTTATAATGTTATTCCTACATCTCCGTTTAAAGAAACTAAAGAAATAATTCGACTTTAGTAGTCTGAAATTATTGCTTATGTTGTTATTAGTGACTAGTAATTATGACTAATTGATGTTATTGTGACGTTTAAGCAACCATGGGTTTGAGGGCGAATCGAAATGGATATTATTTACATCTGAGGGTTTATCTAGCTTGCGACGGAAAAGGTCGAGGGCGTTCCGATTGAGGGCATGAGCCCAGCAACATCGTGGTTTTCTGCTGTGTCAAAACAGAAAGAGCTGCTGTGTTACAGATGTCTTCAAATCCAAGCCCAACTTTCAAATAGCAGAAGCCATTAGTCATAGTCGGCACCCGTTATGGCTGGGGTGTCACGCCTAGTTTAAAATCCGTTCAGAAGATCCAAAAGAACATCAAGAAATACGATCCTTCGTTCGCACAGACCTGCGTGGACACGTGCATTTTTTGTTTACTGTAAAGCACTGACATAATTACCTTTCCTCAGACATACAACAAGGGCTATTGTAAGTACACTGATATTAAAATACTCAGCAAAACATTTGGAAACTTTTCTACAAATAAATAACACCTTACAAAAATGAACGTATTCAGTCAACCTCTTTAGTAAGATTTGGATCAAAGCAACTGAACGACTCTGTGGAAGACCACGTGGCTGATGATATGCCACACCACACTGAAAAGTCATTTAAAGTTCTTCAGACATACACATAGCTAAACACGTGAGTTACATAATGACTTTTTAGTTTTTTATTTTATTTTTAACTTTTGCGTGACCTTTCAATTAAATTGGTAAGTATTAAGCAGAAGGGATTACAAAATAGTACCATGAATTCCATGTCTCGAGTTATTGTTAGGCAGATACATTAACAAGCAGGTACATCTGTCATGGTTGCTTTACGATAAGCGCATATGGCAGAATTTTCTTACAGTCATATATGTGTGTATGCTGTCCCATCCCCCTTCCTCCCTTTCCTCTTCTACGCTAATTTTTATGGTGACTTTATTCATGTGCACTTTACGGTCCCTATTTTGTTTTACTTTCTCAATTGTTTTAGATCTATTTTGATACTAAAATACATTAATCTCTCTAAATTTCAATATTCTAATATTAATGAAACGTTGCTTTAATACAGTCATAGATATCTGGGAAATTTATGTTTTCTCGAATACCCCCAGACATGGTGTCTCTGGATTATTTCGACCTTCTCTCTGTTAATTTTGCATACATGGTTCATGGCCCTAGTTGGTATCTGAGTGACAGTACAACATGACTAATGAACTTTAATAGATCAAGTTTCGAAAATCAGAATATATTTACATTTAAAGGTTTCAAGTTTTGCATTAAATACTGAAACACTGCCATTTTTATACTGTTACGACTCTATGGTCTTAAACTAAGCAACAGAAAAGAGCGAAATGCAACAACTTTTGTAAAATTCAACTAATAATTTATTTCCCAAGTATTCAGAGTGAAAATTTAAAAAGAAGTTACAGTATTGTGAATTAAATCCCTAAATAGTTCTAAACGTTCTATCAAAATTCCAAATGTTTACAGTTCCAAATGAATTCCAATGGTGATCCGAAAAAAATTCAGTATTGAATGTGTTGATGTGCCTGTAGGCTCGAATGTGCTAATGTACCAAGAATCTTTTGATGTATCCTAATGATATAATCCAAAATATCCTTGAATTAATTTACTATGAATTCCAAATTAATGATTTAGTCCAAGAAGTATTAATGAGCACTTTGTAATTCCAGTGAATAATTTAAATATATAAATCCACCCAAGTTAAAAACTGAGCACAGCAATAAGACTGATTCCACTTCGGATGTTAAGGTAGGAATGAATAATTCTGAAGTAAACAACATTAATATGAAAAGATAAGGCACAATAAAAAAAAAAAGCCAGGATGTAGGTCAGTTTCCTTTCTAAAACAGTAAAAGTTGTCAACATGATCAGGACTTTCCAAGTGAAAAACTAATGCCCTACACTCAGATACAAAGAAACATGTTTACCGCCATTAATAATGATCAGAATTTGTAATCTATTATCACAGAGAAGTATTAGTTATTAGTTGTTTACGAAATAAACGTCATTGGTCGGGTAAACCATTAACTTGATTTTGGACAAAGGTCATTTACAAAATACGGATATACATAACATATAATCGTGGAGAAAATCCAACAAACAATACAAATTAACTATGCATAACAATACATAATTTTTATGAGGACAATGGGCCACTAATATAGAAATATCGTATTCACAGTAGAATGACAACATCTGAAAGAGCGGTTTTGATTATTCTTTCCGTTTTTGCGGTTGATTTAGCAAGTTTTACAACATTTAATTATCAGTCAGATTTAAGACTGAATCAATGCAATACATGCTTTTCTCAAATACATGTTTGTAATAGCTGCAAGCCTGTAATAAGATTTAAACAAACCCCCAACAGGGTCGGATCAGGTCAAGTATTGGAGGGGTGGGGGAATTTAAAAAGTATCCTGACTCTACGCGAAAGGGCACCAAAGCAAAAGTCTATGTGTCTATTTACTCAGAGTGTGTGTAATACCCAATAACGTGCGCAACATTAAACGATGGTCAAATTTCAAGTGACCAGTGAATAATACGTTTGTGTGTTTGTGTGTTTGTGTGTGTGTGTGTGTGTGTACACCTTTTATTTTTAGCGGCGGGGGGGGACGGAACCCTAGAAATAGACCCTGTCCAAAGTATTTAACCTCCCAAATCCTACTGCGGGAGCTTCCCTTTCACCTGACCCTATTGGCATATATTTGAAGGCTGATCCCGTTGATTTTGGTTCGATAGTGGCTCATGTGTATACTTAAACATCTGGAATCATTCGGTTTTCTTCATAAATATGCAACTTTACAAGAACGTTTAATTTATTTCCACTTTCAAATGAAGACATGAAAAGTGTACCAATATGTTATTTTGCAAACTAGTTTATAATACAGCATTAAAAGGGAATATTCCTTCTGAACAAGAGTCCCCCAAGCGCACAAACAAGTTACAAGAGCTCACACACAGGAAAGCCTCATTTAGGATGGCGTTGTAAACTATCATAACTTTAAATTTCGGAATTCAAACTATAACCTACACCTGTTGATAAATATGGTACTTCTAGCCCTAGGGGCATCCGGGTTTTATTCATCTACTTACACCCACTTTTAGAATTCTGGCCGTTAAACAGCGTTTTGTATCGACACAAACCATTGATGAAAACACAGGTATAAATAAACAACGCTGTGTGATTTTCTCATTAGATTTTGCATAGTTTGTAATATTTCAGAATTTGCTATGACGTTCGTCTGATAGCAGCCACAGTTCACGTTTCTCAAATCCGCATGCATTTGCAAGATAAGACTTCTCTCTGTACTCTACTCTACGTTATCACTCAGCTGAACATATTTTAAGCGTAAATAGATGTAGCTGCCGCGCCTGGTGCTCTCAGCTCCCAGCTTTTTCTGAATGCCTTACTTGTTCTACTGGCCAGTTTGTGGATTAGGCAGGAAAAGATAAACTTGGGTCAACTGATTAAATCTATAGTGTCCAATTCAGTGCCCCCCCCCCCCCCCCGACATGAGTGTCGAATATTAAGAGCAGGAGAATGTTTAATGGTTTTGAATAAAATCGCTGATTGTATCAATATATAGTATTTAGGATCGTACCAACATCATAAATATGTTATCACGGGTCGCTCATGCTCGCGTAATTTTTTTTTTCATCAAATTTCTCTCGTGTTCGCGACCGCTCCGATGGCCTAAGTGGTTATAGCGTCCGCTTCGGATGCGGGTGGTCGCTGGTTTGAACCCCGGCCGAGTCATACCAAAGACTTATAAAAATGGGACTGGCAGCTGCCTCGCTTGGCGCTCAGCATTAACAGGTTAGTTTTAGGACTGGTCGGCCTGGTGCCAGGATAATGTGACTGGGTGTGACATGATCTTACGCGTCTGTGGCATGATGAGCAGTGCTAGATCTCATTATAAACTGCCACTCTGCAGACATCGTAGCCATATGACTGAAAGATTGTAAAACTAAGTTAAAAATTCAAATCATACACACTCTGTCGTGTTCGTAAAAATAGTTATCTTTGTGTTGGACCAGGTTCTTCCGTCATACATTTCCCCTTGACTCTAACATATTCTGACCAATCGAAATGTTGCTCGACTCTAACATATTCCGACCAATTTAAACGCTGCAGGTGTTGATTTGGAAGAAGATTTCGCAGAGTTAAGTAATATTTCTTACTAGAAATGCTATGTAATGTTTCGGGGGTGTGTGTGTGTGCAAACGTTTGGTGGTCAGCTATTAAGTTTTATGGAGGCCAAAACATGTTTAGAGGTGAAATCCGTAGTGCGGTAGGCAAGTGCCCCCCCCCCCCCCCCCGCTTCTATGTGAGGGTGTCCATGAACACAATCCACCGCGTGCTTTCAAGCAAGAACATAATCCATCACCTGCTTTCAAGCAAGAAACACAATCCACCACGAAATTTCAAGTAAGAAACGCAACGCACTACATGTATCTTTCAAACAAAAAATGCCCACAATCTACCACGTGTATTTTTCAAATAAGAAACATAATCCACCACATGCATTTTTCAAGCACAGTTTACCAAGAACTCATTTTAACCTTTTGTAAAATTAAAACTAGAGGAAATGTTGCGAAGCATCCTAATACAAACATTCACTCTTTATGTGATTATTCAGTGATAAAGATTGAGAAAGTAGATGGCAGAAACTGTGGCAAAGGAACCACCACAGCTAAATACGCTCTCTCCAACGGGACTAAATTCTCAGTGTGAACTCCATTGATATTTTCATAGACAGTCATATATTAATGCTTTAACCAAGATTGTATATGTGACGTCATAATCCAGCTGTTTACATTCATAATTCAAGTGTCTAATATTCCAATAAAATGTCATTATAAAGATACATGTTATCTGGGGTGCTCATAGTATATGTTATCTGGGGTGCTCATAGTATATGCTATCTGGGGTGCTCATAGTATATGTTATATGGGGTGCTCACCAGAGCTGTATAGAATACACGGGGTGGCGAATACGATACACATCACGAATACAGGGTGAAGAATACGAATATTTATTCATGTTTATTCAGTAATTAAAAACAAAAACAAAGAAAACCGGAACAGTTCTTAATCTAAAGTTAGTTGACTCACAGGTTACTTGGTGTCTTACTCAGTGCATCAGTTACTAGTCTTAGTAACATAAAATCAGTTCCAAGAACAATATTCTTCATAAACAAAAATGAGCATATGAACATGCTCTGGTGTGAG
This sequence comes from Megalonaias nervosa, assembly GCA_016617855.1. Classification (NCBI taxonomy): domain Eukaryota; kingdom Metazoa; phylum Mollusca; class Bivalvia; order Unionida; family Unionidae; genus Megalonaias; species Megalonaias nervosa. The sequence continues at coordinate 22,138 of JAECUM010059087.1, read as the reverse complement.
AGCCGCGCTTTGGGCAGTTAAAATGTCCCCTGCAGTATTGAATACTCTCTCACTTGGGATATGATTTCAAAAATGTTTGATCTGATTTTAAGCTTGAACTTTATTAGTAAATTAAATCAATAGACCCAGGTTGCTACTACAAAATTGTTATTGAAAGCGTTTACAAATATCGGACCGTAAAGCTTCGACTTTATAGACGGCGAAGATTGACAACAACGACAACAACAAAGTTATAAATAAATATTAAATAGTAATAATTGCCCGATAATGTGTCTACATAACTTTCAGAGAGTTTCGACTTCTTGAATTGCGTATTTATCGCCTTCTATGAACTTCGGAATTCCGAAGTATTTCCATACAGGCGATTCTTTAGCCGAAAGCTCTGAAATTTCAACCTCAGCTGACATTTTTGTTGGAATTGCAGGACTAGTTTTTGTCGTAAAACGCGTCATTGGAGAATCAAATTGACTTGAAATTTTCTTCAATAATTGCATAACTATTGAACAATACTGATAAAATTATCTTTAAAAAACGGTAAACAAATTTAATTAATAATTTATTAAAGTAATTTATTGCCGTAAGCGTAAGAAAATGAGACTGATTCTTTCGACTTACGGAATAAACAACATGACATAATACATTTATACTGCGACAGAAACAACAAACTGTGCTTTAAATCAATGAAAGGTCGACTGTAATGTTAGTACTGGACTACTGGGTATACATTAAGATCTATGTTAAAATATTTGTATTCGAAAATATTCGAATAACGGTAACGCGACTACCGAAACACTATTCGAATATGGGACATTTTCAATTCATCGAATATTTGAGTGTAGCGTTACACCTTAGTGGTCACAGTATATGTTATCTGGGCTGTTCTCAGTACGTTATCTGGGGTGTTCATAGTATGTTGTGTGAGGTGTTCATAGTACATGTTATCTGGGATGTTCACAGTATATGTTATCTGTGGTGTTCATTGTATATGTCATGTGAAGTGTTCAAAGCACAAAACATTTAATTATCTATTGTTCCAGCATCGTGCTTCACAGATTCATTTATACTATAAGCTACAATGAAAGAAGAAAAGGTTATACAGTGTTTCTTATGCCAATTAACAGACAACTTTAATTACACTATACATTAAATCAAAAACAGATTCCTTCAAATTGATGAAGTCATGACCATATAATTTTCACATATTAATTTTTCCAGTGCACACAGAATCTTAAAAATTATGCACACATGATGGAAACAATTCACGTCATTACCGCAAAGGGCATGAGATGCAATTTCTTTTCTTTAAACAAAATATCACCAGCAAAACACAAATAGCATTGGAATCATGTAATGCCATTGTCTCTGGGTATGCAGAAAAATATAGTTGTCTTTAGCAATGGATAGTTCTCATACACGGCGATGCATCAGAAGTCTCGTAAACAGTTTCTTGATCTGATGTGAGCCATTTTCTTTTCTGTTTCATAATAATCATGTTTCTATATCATATCATGTTTCATGATACAGGAAATTCGCAATCACATTAAAATCTTATGTATATTTTGTACCTCGTTTGATGAAACTCTTGCATACTACATTTAATTGTAGATTCTTTGATGTGACCTTTGAACATCACCGTCACTATTTTGATCTGATAGTAGAGGAACAAAGGCTTCCTTATAAAACCCAAGTCAATATATATCGTCTTATAAAATTCATATAGAGGAGATTCGGATTTGGAGATCTGACATTTGTGTAAGTCATACCTGATTCAGAATTATTAATAGCATTATTAGACAATATTTTGTTACGTATATGTAATTAAATTGCTTGTGTGTTAGTTTAAAAATTCTTTTTATTTTATTTTTGTTTCATTACATTTTATTGTAATGATTATTGAAAGGATTCAAAATTCTTTTTCAGTAATTCAATATTTTCTTTTACTAAATGTTATTTATCCAAGACGTAAAACGTGTTAAATGAGAATTATTTTTAGTTAACCTAGTTCGTCTTGGGCTGGCAAAAACGTAAACAGGCAGTTAAAATGATTGGTCAGTATCAGGGCCATACTTTCCTTGCGTGATCACCATGTGTAAGCAACGTTTATTTATGATTGGTTTTTAAGTGGGGTTACACTGGCGTACGTGATGGATTTCTTGTAGTAAGAGACCACATGACCCATCTCGCGAGACTTGAAATGATGTTTTGGGGGTTTAAATACGCATTCTTAATATTCTTCTGGCAGAGTCGTCTTAACATCTTGAAGGAACAAGGTGTTTCTTTTTATTTGTTGCCAGATTTTTTGTTTTTCATCTGATTTTTGGATTTAATAATTTATTCTCCTGGAAACTCAACAAGTTGACTCTTTTATAAAAAAATTCTGAAAGATATTCATGGAAATTTTTTCTGGAATTATTCGAAAACAAAAACTGTGACTCAATTGAGGAATTGTTGATATTCATACATTGGACCACATCTGACGTCGTCGCCTTCCATATTTGTGTGTCGTCGAGATTCGAACCTGGATTCTAATAGAACTATTTAGTGATAGGACTTGTGTTTTCATTCTTAGGATCAAATTTTGGATTATATTCACAGACTGTAAGTCCTATTTACCAATTTTTACATTGTTTTCTAGGGAAAAAAATTATTTTGTTAAAATATACAAAGCTTGTTGGCTTTCACTCTTTTCTTTGTTACTGAGTACGAGCCCTTGTCACGTAACAAAGAAAATTGGGTTCGCTCGTCCTTGGGATATATGAATTTTTGGCTAAATATTTCAGAAAATTGTTTTTGAAATTTAAATTCCCCTAGTCTTTAAATCCCAAGTACTATTTTACATTTTTATTTGAAATCTGAAGTGAAAACAACAGGCTTTTATTCACAATGTCATCAAAAGTGGAAACTTTTCTTTCTAATCCAACTCAGGAGCAGTTGGATAGTCTGAAAAAAGATGAGTTGCTTGAACCTGCCAGAAAGTATGATCTTTCTGAAGCAAAATCTTCCTTAACGAAACAAGAAATTAAAAATATTTTGATCCAATATTTGGTGGGGAAAAATATTTTTGATAAAAGTGTTTTGGCATCAGTCAGTAAGTCTATGACAGACACTGACATTAAAGTAATAGAATTAAAAATGAAATTCAAAATGGAAGTAGAGTTAAGGAAGCTCGAGCTTCAGAAAGAGAAAGAACAATTGCAAGTGCAATTAGAAGAGAAGCAATTGCAGTTGCAATTTGAGAAAGAGGAGAGAGAGAGACAGGAGAGGGAGAAAGATAAACAGTTACAATTACAAAGAGAGAAGGATGAAAGGGAATTTCAACTTAGAATGAAAGAATTTGAGCTGGCAAAGTGGCAAGCACGATTCCACTTCACATACAGATTCAAGTTTTGACATTACAAAAAATATTAGGCTAGTTCCCCCTTTTAGAGAAAAAGAAGTAGACAAATATTTTATCTATTTTGAAAAAGTTGCTGAAAATTTGAAATGGCCAAGGGAGCAGTGGACTCAATTATTGCAATGTGTACTTTTCGGCAAAGCCCGAAATATCTATGCATCCCTGTCAGTACAACAGAGTTCGGATTATGATTTGGTTAAGGAGTGCATCTTAAAGGGTTATGCGTTAATCCCTGAGGCTTATCGGCAAAAATTCAGGAACTATAAAAAGGAAGCTGGACAGACTTATATCGAATTTGCTAGAGAAAAATAACAGTTATTTAAGAGATGGTGCTTAGCCAAGAAAGTTGAACATGATTATGAAAGTCTTGTACAACTTGTGTTACTTGAAGAGTTCAAAAGCTGTGTTCCTAATGATATTAAGAATCATCTTGAAGAGCATAAGACTGAAACCTTGGAAAATGCTGCTCTTGCTGCCGATGAGTGCTCCTTAACTCATAAAGCTCCTGTTGTATGAAAATCATTCACTCAGCAGTCTACTGGTAGAAAGGTATTTCAGCCTAATACGACTCCTCCTAAAATTCAATCTGGCACAACTTCTAAAAATCAAGTTTCTGATAAACTTGAATCAAAATCCTTGTCTCTGCCTACGTGTACCTATTGCAAGAAAAAAGGACACGTCATTTCTGATTGCTTTAAATTGAAATATAGGCATCAGAATCAAGATAGACCTATCCCAAATGCTCTTATTTCTAAGAGGTCAAGGTCACGGTCATATATTGAAAGCAATACATTTGTTGGGTCTCAAAAACCCCAGTCTGATTTTATTATGGAGAATTATGAACCATTCATGTCGAAGGGTTCTCTATCACTCTTGGGTGATTCGGCCAATCCTACTATCCCTAATAAAATTTTAAGGGATACAGGAGCTTCTCAGAGTCTTTTAGTGTCAGGTATTTTGCCTTCTTCTGAGAAGTCCTGTTCTAATGAGAGTGTTCTCATTCAGGGACTAGAGTGCGGCTTTGTTAATGTTCCTCTCCATTCTGTAAATTTGTCATCAGACTTAGTTTCAGGACCTGTGACAGTCGGTATAGTGTCTAACCTACCCGTTGAGGGCATTCATTTCTTGCTAGGCAACGACCTAGCTGGAGACAAGGTTGTGGTTAATCCACTTGTAACTGACAAGCCTTCTTTGGATCAGAAACTTGATCCAATTGAAAAAGAATACCCTAAGCTATACCCAGCTTGTGCAGTTACCAGAGCTATGTCAAAGAAAGCTCTTGAGAATGATTTTGATAAGGAAAATATTCCTTTAGCTGACACATGTATTGGTCAGGCTTTTGATGAGGTACTTTCACTTCTAATTTGGATCAATCAGGTGGTATTGATCACAGTGATCCTCTTTTAAATACTAGTTCTCTTTTATCTAATCAGGGTGATAAACGACAATTACTTGTCGTCGAACAGGAAAAAGATCCTGAGATCTCCTGTTTGTTTCAGAAGGCCATTAGTGAAACTGAAGCCACTGAAGTACCTGTCTGTTATTTCATTAAAAATGGAATTCTTATGAGAAAATGGAGACCTCCCGAGGTACCTGCTAATGACAAGTAGTCAGTGAACTATCAGATTGAAGTTCCAAAATCTTACAGACAGGAAATACTTAGTTTGGCCCATGAAACTCCTCTGGCTGGTCATCTAGGGATAAATAAAACTTGTAACAAGATCTTGACTCACTTTTATTGGCCAAAAATCAAAAGTGATGTTTGTAAATTTTGTAGATCTTGTCATACTTGTCAAATGGTAGGAAAACCCAATCAGAAGATACCTAAGGCTCATCTGCAACCAGTTCCTGCATTTGACGAAACATTTAGCAGAATTATGGTAGATTGTGTTGGTCCCTTACTTAAGACCAAGTCAGGCAACCAATATTTGTTGACCATTATGTGTGCGTCAACAGAATTCCCAGAGGTAATTCCTTTGCGGAATATTATGGTAAAAGCTTTGATAAAGCTTTTTACTCACTTTGGTCTTCCCCAATCTGTCCAATCAGGTCAAAGGTCAAATTTCATGTCTGGACTTTTCCAGCATGTTATGCTTGAATTTGGCACTCCGCAATTCAAGTCAAATGTGAAACTATGGTTTCACAAAACTTTACTTGAGAGAATATTTGAGTTTTTTAATAGAGTTCATTCTCTCTTGCTCATTCTTCAAAATTTTCTTCAATTTAGATTTTACGGCCCTTACAGAGTAAAGAAGAAAATGAATGAGTTAAATTATAATAATAGTACTCTCGTCTAAATAAATTAATGGAGTACTAGTATATTGAAAGAGATAGCCAAGTAAATTATTACACTTAATTTAGTTGTACCTGTCCCACCAACTGAGGATTTAAGTGAAGAAATTCAATTGGACACCGCTGAACTTGGAGCAACAAATCTTCGGAATTCGGAAATTATGAAAGATCTAGACCAGAAACGTTTACATTTGTAACAACAAGAAAGAAATGAACTTAAACAGTTATTATTCGAATATGAGCACTTGTTTCCGGATATTCCTATGAGGACAAACAAAATTTTTCATGACGTTGAAATTGTAGATTCAAAACCTGTGAAACAACACCCATACATGATGAACCCTCTCAAACAGGAATACTTGAAAAAGGAAATTCAGTATTTGCTGGAGAACGATTTCATAGAGCCCAGTAAATGTGATTGGAGTTCACCATGCATACTTGTTCCGAAATCGGACAAAACTTTCCGTATGTGCACTGATTACAGGAAGGTGAACAGCGTGACAAAAACAGATTCATTTCCGTTACCAAGGATCGATGATTGCATTGATAAAATTGGAAATGCCAAGTACGTCACCAAATTTGACCTTCTGAAAGGATTTTGGCAAATTCCACTTACGGAAAGAGCGAAAGAAATTTCGGCGTTTGTGACTCCAGATGGACACTATCAATATAAAGTAATGCTGTTTGGGATGAAGGGTTCTCCAAGTACGTTTTGAACGCTTGATGAATATGATTACTTCCGGTCTAGATAATTGTGATGCTTATATTGATGATGTCATCATCTACAACGAGACCTGGAAAGGACATCTAGCAACGATTCGGAAATTCTTTGAAAGACTCACTGATGCCAATTTGACAATCAATTTATCTAAAAGTGAGTTCTACCGTGCTTGTGTAACTTTCCTAGGACATATTGTGGGACATGGTCAAGTTAAACCTATTGATGCTAAGGTGGAGGCTATCTCTGATTTTCCTGTGCCTGTCAGTAAAGAACAATTAATGCGATTTTTTGGGTATGGCCGGATACTATCGAAAGTTTTGTTCCAATTTTTCCAATATTGCTGAACCTCTGACAAATTTGTTAAGCAAGAGAAATAAGTTTCTCTGGACCGCAAAAATGTCAGGAAGCTTTCGATAGGTCAAAAGCAATACTCAAAAGTGCGCCGGTTCTAACAGCTCCAAATTTCAATCAGTCTTTTAAATTGTCTGTGGATGCAAGTGATGTTGGGGTTGGAGCAGTATTGATTCAAGAAGACAGAAATGGTATTGATCACCGAGTGTGCTATTTCTCTAAGAAATTAAATAAGCACCAAAGAAATCACTCAACAATCGAGAAGGAATGTTTCGCTTTAATTTTGGCATTAAAACATTTTGAAGTTTACATTAGCTCGACTCCTTCTCCGGTTGTTGTGTATAGTGATCACAACCCCCTTACTTTCATCGACAAGATGAAAAATAAAAATCAAAGATTATTAAGGTCGAGTTTGTTTTTGCAAGAGTATAATCTCAACATCAGGCACGTCAAAGGAAAAGACAATTTGATTGCAGATGCACTTTCCCGTGTATAGAAATATTATTTCATATACACTTTATATAATTTATAAGAATTCTTATGTAATTTTGTTTACCGCATGTATAATTTACATATGGTAAAAAAGAAAGCTTTATTATATAAATCTTTCTTCTTTATGGGGGGAAGTGTTACGTATATGTAATTAAATTGCTTGTGTGTTAGTTTAAAAATTCTTTTTATTTTATTTTTGTTTCATTACATTCTATTGTAATGATTATTGAAAGGATTCAAAATTCTTTTATCAGTAATTAGATATTTTCTTTTACTAAATGTTATTTATTTAAGACGTAAAAGTGTTACATGAGAATTATTTTTAGTTAACCTAGTTCGTCTTGGGCTGGCAAAAACGTAAACAGGCAGTTAAAATGATTGGTCAGTATCAGGGCCATACTTTCCTTGCGTGATCACCATGTGTAAGCAACGTTTATTTATGATTGGTTTTTAAGGGGGATTACACTGGCGTACGTGATGGATTTCTTGTAGTAAGAGACCACATGACCCATCTCGCGAGACTTGAAATGATGTTTTTTGGGTTTAAATACGCATTCTTAATATTCTTCTGGCAGAGTCGTCTTAACATCTTGAAGGAACAAGGTGTTTCTTTTTATTTGTTGCCAGATTTTTTGTTTTTCATCTGATTTTTGGATTTAATAATTTATTCTCCTGGAAACTCAACAAGTTGACTTTTTTATAAAAAATTCTGAAAGTATTCATGGAAATTTTTTCTGGAATTATTCGGAAACAAAAACTGTGATTCAATTGAGGAATTGTTTATATTCATACATTGGACCACATCTGACGTCGTCGCCTTCCATATTTGTGTGTCGTCGAGATTCGAGCCTGGATTCTAATAGAACTATTTAGTTAAAATATACAAAGCTTGTTGGCTTTCACACTTTTCTTTGTTACTGAGTACGAGCCCTTGTCACGTAACAATTTAAAAGACATTATAATTATAGTCAAAATTGTGTATCATATATAACGAATACACAATCTCACCATCATATATCATTAGCACGGGCAGTGGATTTATCTGTCAGCCAGTTGCAACAATTACTTTAAGTGCACTAACAAATCAGAGCCGCACAGAGAAAAAATAGGACATAATTTCCTATTATTTTAGAGTCTTTGCAAAACAACTTTTGTTAGTAGAATTACCAGAGGAGCCATCTCGGAAAATACATCGAGTCTGAGGTTAGATTCCAGACGCTTCGATTCAGCTATCATCAGAACAGAGCAGAACAGAATTTGATAGATTTGACGTATGCAATAAATCGCACAGTCAATACAAATTATAATTCATATACAATACACCGTTGCATAAATGAATGAATAATGGCGAAAAAAAAAAACCGTGTGCACATAAATCTTCAGAGAGAGAGAGAGAGAGAGAGAGAGGGAGGTCGTTGTTTGGGAATGTAAGGTTGCACCCGGACTGTAGTGCCCCTCTTCCGGGTAGAAGCTGTTTTGTGGGTTCTTTCTGTGGGCTTTTCTTTTTCTTTTTTATGGAACTTTTCTTTTTTAGCCTGTGACCTGGTCTTGACACCACTCTGGGGGCATTGGGATCCCATTTTATGAGGAAGCGAATGATGACACATCCTAGAGAACCGCTACCTCCAGGTTTCAAAATGATTTGCTATTTGGTTTGAGTGTCGATGCGGGGATCTGCCAGTTGCGTCAAGGCTATTTTGTTTCTTTGAAAAAGACGTTTGGTTTGATGTGGAATGTGAATGATGCCTTGCAGTAATTGACGTGCTGTCTCTGTAAACCGTCGTATGATTTCTGTGAGACTGGCTTCTAAGACACGAGCACGTATTTGTGGACTTTTTTCGCGATGATGCCGTACAAGGCACGAATCAATTTGACGGGAAGATGAGACTGAAGGGACGTTATGTTGACGATGTGTCAGACAGACCAAGTGTCCGAGGTATTTATAGATTTTGTTTAAGTCGACGGGGACGTGTACACGACAGGTCCTCCGTCTTGGCGCCAGTGGTGAAATAGATGGGTACGAAATCGCAAACACTCGGGGTGGTGGGGTTTAATTCCACGAGTTAATATGTGTGAAGGGTTTGAGTGGCATCGTCGTATACACGTGTCAGCCAAGGAGTTCGTAACAGTTTGGCTAACACTTGCACTTGCGATTTATCTCTAGGGATTTTCAACAAGACCACGTAATGAGCATTGAGACTGATAGTGTGATGGGCTTTACTTTGTTGAAACAAATTTTGGGTGAGGTAAATGACACTGGCATTACAATGATGTCCTTTGCGCGTAAATCACAGTCTAATTTCTTCTTCGTCTTCTCCTAACATGTCGTCGAGGATGACCAGCTGGGTTTGACTAGAGTCAGACACAATCCCGTCGTCTTCGCCAGGAATGCCTAACACAAACACGATGGAATCGCCTTGACTCTCTCGCAGGAAGCTGTACGCTGATTGCCACTCTTTGTAAACCACACGATACGTTGAGGTGGACGATCGATCAAATGATGTTTATGTTCGATCAAACGTTTGACAATTCGGTTTTGCCTGAACCGCTAGGTCCAGTAAGTAACATGTTAAAGGGATGGCGAAGATACAAGGCCTCCCAAGTGGCACGATCTAAGTTTTCGTCGATGACTTTGAATGAGGAGGAAGAGGGAGCAGAGACAGCAGAGGTAGCCATAGTGCAGGGAATGTCACTTTTGAAACGAAGACAGACAAGACAAGAGTGTTTATACTTTTTTGAGGACACGTTTTTTTCAAAACAATTTTAAAATAGAACACGAAAGACAAAAATACATTAAAGCCAAATGGTTAAGTACATCGATAAAATACACATCAAAACGATCAAAGGGGAATATAAACAAGTCAATGTACAACAATTCTGGTCACGAAGGTTTGGTGTCCTATGGACAGTTTGAAACTTTCTTCGAGTCTCTACAGTTGGTACAGACATAGAGGGGTCCTCCCGGAATGGCCTTTCGTGGATGTCCATGTCACTAAGACACACACCACACGACAACTCAAATTCATTGGATAGAGTTCTCGTAAAAAGCGTTGGTAATCCACCACAGTCTGAATACTATCACTAAGACACACACCACACGACAACCCAAATTCATTGGATAGAGTTCTCGTAAAAAGCGTTAGTAATCCACCAGTCTGAATACTATCATTGGTTTCCTTCCACGGCAATTGTTGTATCACTAGTGATAAAGGTCGTTGCATGGTAGCAAGTTTTTATACCTCTTTTTGTCGGATGTAATAAATGTACTTTTTGCACAGAACCGATCGTACTCCAGTGGCGTATCCAAATTGTTTAGTCACTAACTTACATACCACACATCGCACAGACGTTTCCTCTTGAACCAAGATTTGTTCGTATAAAATTGTTTGGTAATCCTCTAACTCTTCCTCTGGAATTCGGTGTTGTATGGCTAACTTGTCAGAAGTAGGGTGAGTAGCAATCAAAGTCTTCTGGTCCTCGGTCAGTTGAACAATGTCTGACCACTGAACGCTTTCAAAGGAATCAGTCCTCTTATAGCATTCAGGTACCAGTGGTTAAACCATTGGTGACGTAACGGATGCAGTTGTTCTTTGCGTTGGACTTGTATTTTGAGAAACTCTTGGTAAATGTGTTCTCTCAACTCCGCAGGCAAACCACAAATGTTCTCTTGTAAAGTATCCATCAAGAGATTACCGAGGTCGTTCCACTACAGGTAGATAGTGACAGTGTGGAGACCATCGAGCATGTTCCAGGTTAGCGGAATCTTTCTGATCCCACTAGTGTAGTGACACACCGCAACTGAAGCACTTGACTTTGTCACCTTCCTTCAAGTAGATAAATCCAGCTCTGGCTAAGTCTTCGGGGGTAGGTCCTCCCAGATATTTAGGCCACTTAACTTGGGAGGTTTGGAAACGACTTTCAAAGTCGCAGTATTCAGACAAACGCACAGGGAACGAATATTCTTCTTTCACAGGTTCATTTTGATAAGTGTACGGTGAAACATGCAGTATTTTGCTCAGGCATGGATGACATCCGTAGGGTGGAAGTCGCATGGTTTCACGTGGAGGATGACATTGACCATGAAAATCAGTAAAGAGTCCACGATAACGAGTGGTATCACTTTAGCATCCATCAGGTTTGACACGCATATCATCACTTTCCATGGTAGGTATTGTAGTAGTAGTAGTAGTCATCATAGCAAAGTTCCACTGATGTGGTACTGAATCACTGAGGTCATAGCGTACGACATCTCTGCCATCGCAAAGCACAGCATAGCACTCCACTTGAGAATCACCGAACTTGAATGGTGTCTGTGTATTAGGATTCATCTTTCTCGCTTGGCAATGGTAGTGTTACGTGTAGGCTCGTATAAAAATAACAAGAGAAAAGAGTGAAGCCAACAAGCTTTGTAAATTTTAACAAAATAATTTATTTCCCTAGAAAACAATGTAAAAATTGGAAAAAGGACTTACGGTTTGTGAATATGATCCAAAATTTAATCCTAAGATTGAAAAATACAAGTCTTATCACTAAACAGTTCTAATAGAATCCGGGATCGAATCTCGATGAAATTCCAATATGGAGGCGATGACGTCAGATGTCTGTACTGATGGTAACAGATCCTCGATTGAATCACAGTTTATAATATTTCCGTTATACTCCAGAATAAATTTCCACTGAATTTCTTTGTCCCAGAACTTTTATAAATATAAAGCACTTGTTTAGTTTTCTAGAGAATAAATTATTAAATCCAAAAAATAAATGAACTTCAAAACAATCTGGCAACAACAATTGAAACCTCTTGAGCCCTCAAGGTTTAAAATACAACTGACTAAATCTACTAGAGAGCGTCTATTTAAAGCCGCGATTTTAGATCACATGGTATCTCACGTGATGGACTTACGTGACACTAATTTGAACATCGCAATAGAAAAAATGCCATTTATCACGTATGCAAGAATAGCCCTATCTAGGAATCAATTTCTCACACTGAAAATATATAAAAATAAAACATTGTTTATTCAGACTAACACGTAGGCCGAAATGACCTTGGCAATAGCCAGTCGTTTTCACGTAGTGTTTATTAAATCTACGAACCAAAGTGAGCTAAAAGTAGTGCTGAAGAAATATTTTTACGTTCTAAAAAAATTGAATTTACTGAACAAAATATCAAATCCCGTGAAAATAATCATTACAATAAAATGTAATGAAACAAAATTAAAATAGAAAAGAATTTTAAAACTAACACACAAGTAATTTAATTACATATTCGTAACAGTAGTCACAATGAACTATCGGTCTTGGACGTTTCCCCTTTTTATACTAGTCATAATGAAGTCTCGAGCTTGTAAAGATTTCCTTTTTATGCTTAGTTTTGGAAGTCTTCTTTTTTTCTTCTTGGGCAACGGTACTACCTTCTCTAAGGTACCGTCATAAATGTATCGTAATGTGATGGGTGCAAAGGCCAAAGAAAGGTAAGGACAGTTCAGAGACCATCGGGTATGCTCTAGAATAGCTGAATCTTTATAGATACATAGATCCATAGGCAACCTCAGACCACAACTGAAACACCGTACTTCGTATCCCAATCCAGTCTCAGGTCCCAAGCAGACAAATCCTGTTCTAACTAAAACGTTCGCAGTAGGTAATTTGTTTTAATTGTTTGCTTTGTTTTAATATAGGTATCCAAAAATATGAACCTTTTTGACCTCACTTGTGTATTTGATTTTTTATGATTTTTTTTATACTAGGTCGCTGATTGCGGCATTAAATTTGTACATAAAAACTGGTCTCTGCCCCCTATGTACCAGAGGGAGCCATTACAGGTCTATTTGAGTGAAAGGTATTTGTGCAAACACGGACCGGCACTGGAAAAGTGCTTATTTATCAGCCCATTCAAGTTGTGTGCTCCCCTTGTCTCGATCACGTAGGAATAGAGTTCAAATTTAACAACTTAATTTTGATTGGATGCGGTGGCTTGCCGCCGCATCCAATGAATTTCACAGACTCGAAGCAGAGAAATATCTGCTCGACATGCCAAAGTGTAGATAGGGTTATTGGAACCTTGGCTAGCGAAGATGGTCAGAATGAAATATGCATTTTAGTCTTTTGTGAAAAAGCGATAAAAAGGCAAATATATGGACTGAAGTAGGGTTATACCAAACTTCTTCAAATCCTGAGATCAATAGTATAGCTTTCAAATTAGACATCCAGTTTGTATAATTCTTTCTCTCGCAATCGTTTCTGACTTTGTAAAAGATTTGAAAACTCACATAGATTTCCTTGTCGTAAATTATGCAATGATTGCCCCTCTTGATCTAATGTAGAGTAATATGCGCGTTTGACAGAATCATTCGTATTCTTTAGCAGCAGTAGAGCTGAACAGACCACTTGCCTGAGACATTAAAGTTTTTGTCTTAATAATGAAAACTTCTTTAATTGACCAGATTTTTTCTGATTTTTTCACAATCTGGTCACTACGCGTTGGTCGTTCAGCTCTACTGCTGCTATGAATTAAACAGCTATTATAGATATTATCAATAATGAGTATTGGAGAACCACACTCAGCTAAATTAACTCGACTAGAGCTGAACAGACCACTTGGCTGAAACCTTATTTATAAAAAATAAAGGTTCCTACAGAGGTTGAAAAAAAAAAGGTCAATAACATAAACCGAACCTCCTAACTTTTATTATTACCATATAGTTTGAAAAACGGATAATAAATCGTTTGGGTTAGCTCATTTCCGTTACTTTTTGTTGACGTATTTTTTTTTCAGATTTTTATGCGATTTCGTTTACTCGCGGGTCACTCAATTTTTTGTCGTTCAGCTCTATTGCTGCTATGAATTAAACAGCCATTATAGATATTATCAATAATGAGTATTGGAGAACCACACTCAGCTAAATTAGCTCGAGAGCGACTAGAGGCAATTAAAAAATATCTACCCGTTCGTGATTCTGTTAAGCAACAACTACAATCGCGTCAGGAGTCTCAGGTGGAATTTACAGAAGGTACAGAACAATTATTTAAACCGATTGTCGAACCAACGAAGAAAATTGTTACAGCAACCGAGGCAACACAACGAGCTCTTGCAACATTGCCTGCTGATATTGCTGGTCGTATTCAAGCAGCTCAACCACCACCACAAGCACCACAACCACCACCACAACCACCACAACCACCACCACAACCACCAAGAACCAGAACTAAGATAATAGATAAATTTACGCCTGAAGGTATTGCTGCTATCAGGGACCCAACCCAATTATTTGATATTGCCGCGTTTGGATATTATGAAAGAAAAAAATATGTAAAACAAGAACATGTTAAATCATTAAGCTCTGCCAATTGGATCAAGGATATATATCGCGTCGCTACTGGTACTCCAGAAATCAGATCTAGTGAAGATATTGAAAAATTTAATGAATTTGATGAGGTTGTACATAGATATATAAAACAGACTAAACAAAGCAAACGATTATCACAACCACCACAACAACAACTACAACAACGAGAGCTACAACGACAACAACAAGAGCTACAACAACAACGAGAACAACCGTCACCGCAACAAGAACAACAATTACAACAAAAGCTACAACGAGAACAAGAACGACAAAAAACAATAGAACAACAACAACAAAAAGAACTAAAACTATTTGAGCAATCACAATTACTATCACCACTACCATCATCACAACAACGAGAACAACCATCACCACAACGAGCACAACAACTACAACAAGAGCTACAACAACGAGAACAAGAACGACGAGAAATAATGAGACGATTGAGATCACCACGACAAACTGAGGAAGAATTTCAAGACGCTCCAGGTGCAACTGGAAGTGGTCTAGGAAGTGGTTTTATTACCTGTCCCAATAATGTTCCTGCTGATGTCGATCGATTAGAAATCCTCATTGGAGGAAACCGGGCTGGTAATAATTCCCCAGAAATCATTAATGAAGTAGCTGATATTTGTAAACGATTATTTACAGGCGGCATCATGGATATTAATGTATATCGGTCTCTCATTAATGAAATCGCCGATGAGTATCATAGTGACTAAGTATGTAATTAGTTATAAAGTCACTTAATAACAAAATGATCGTGCATGGTACTCAACGTGGACCTACCATGGTCAGGGTAATAAACTCTCGATTACCAGTATACAAAACGACCTACGGAGATGGATTAGGTGATGTTATTCAGGGTCTGTTTAGAAGGATAGCCCCAAAAACAATACCGATTGCAAAGCAGCTGGGAATGAAAGCTATTGATGTTGTTCGTGAAAAAGGTATAGGCGCTGTTGGTAATCTTGCTAGCAAAGCATTCTTAGCGATCAAAGATAGACTATCACGATTAATACGCAGACCGACCCGACCTCAACCTGTGAAATTACCTCGCACTGAAGTGATGCCCGCAAGTGTAAGTAAAATAATAAATCAAGCAGCTAATCAAAAACTAGCGGAGTTAGCTGATATCCCGATGTCGGAAAAGGAAAAAAATATAACCGCTAGTCTGATAGCAGGAAGTGGTCTTCGAGTTAGACGAAGACGATAATAATAAAGATGTTTAAGCGCATATCTGACCCTGCGTTTGACATGGACGCACCAGTTCTCAAAGATGAGTCTGTGCGCGATTATCAATATTATTCTTATGACGCACGAATTCCAGATCAGCGTGGACGAATCGAATTACAGGTTCAGGATACAAGTAGATATTTCTTACCCGCTGAAGCATTTATTGAAGTAGAAGGTGAAATTTTAAATAACGCTATTCCTGCAGCACCAGTAGCATATGGAGCTGAAGTTAGGGTTGGTTTTGTTAATAATGGTATTATGTCGTTATTTGATAGCGCTACGTACATGATTGACGGAAAAAATATTGAATCAATCCAGAAAGATGTTGATGTTGCCACGACAATACTAGGCCTTGCAAGATACAGCGACGATTACTCAAGATCAGCTGGTCCATCAATGATGTTTGTCAAGGATACTTCTGACCATCCTGATAACAGAAATCAGATTATTCGACAGCCAAATAATCGAGCTGTTCCTCCTGTTGCTGCTGCTGTTGAAGATCTACCTTTTCCAAATCCAGAATTTAATTTAGGATTTGCAGCGCGTCGATCAATGTTGAAAGATAACAGAAGAGCATTTTCATGTGCAATTCCACTGTCACATATTTTTGGATTCTGTAGAAATGTCAGAAAAGTCATTTTCGGAGCCAAACATACGGTTGTACTTGTACGAAAAGGCGATGATAATGATGCATTATGGAGACCTATTGGTGATGCTGGTAAAGTAATACTAACAAAACTTTCCCTGTGGATGCCAGTGATGACTCCGTCAATATCCGAAGAAGACCGGTTGTTATCTTTTATGAGTCAAGGCGGTAAATCAACGTTGTCATGGTTAACAATGACCACAGATGCTGTTCAGAGTGCAATTGATGGTTTATTTACATGGCAGATAGCTTCTCAGCAAGGTGTTTCTGCACCAAGACACATATTTATTACGTTTCAAAATATTGCACGAGTAAACTCGCAAACACACAGTCACATGATATTTGACCAACTCGGTGTTTCTGAGGTTTCATTAAGGATAAATGGACATCAAGAACCATCCGAGGATATACTACTGAATTTCGATCAAAATCATGTAGCACGTGCATATCATCGATTAATGACATTCATGGGACGTGATCAAAATGTTGATACTGGTTTACAAATATCTCAGTTAGATTTTACAACGCTGTATCCGATTTATTACTTTTCACTAGAACATTTAGATTTAACCAGACAATCAGTAGTTGATATTTATTTTCGAGCTCGTGTAACATTGCCAATAGCACCAGCACCATTAATTCCTAATTACAGAGCAATTGCTGTTATACTCAGCGATAAATCGATGTTACTCGAAGGTGTTGGTGGACGAATGAGAGCTATTGATGCTCCAGTAGAAAACATGTAATTAGATCGTTCATAATAATTATAATGTCATATCATCACGTTAGTGTGAGTCTGACTCCTGGTCAGATTAAAAGGCTACAATCAGCATCAAAAAATAACTGTGGAATAAAAATATCGCTAAAGCGAGAACAAATGACCGGTGCAAATAAACTATCGTTGACTGAGCGTCAGTTTAAAAACTTCAACGACGCTAAAAAATCAAATAAAGGCGTCAAACTTAATCTTTCTGCGGGCGCCATCAAAGATATTGCTAAAACGGGTGGTATATTTCCGCTTCTTGCAGCAATACTAGCATTAATAGCAGCTGCAGCCCCAGCTGTTGCAAAGGCAGCTGCGCTAGGTGCTGTTGGAACTGCTGCTGAAATGGCGTTAAAGAAAGCAACGGGTCAAGGAATTATACACGCAGAAAGTTCAAAAAAAAGATCACGGGCAAAACAACACGGAAGACGTCTAAGAGCACCAAACGTGCCACAGCCGGGCCGTCTGAGATTATCAGGCCCAGCATACGGTCGGGGTCTAAGATTGCCAGGGACTCCACATTCATGGTACGGAAAGGGTCTAAGATTACCAGGGACAGTTTACTAATAACACCCATGTCCAATTTTGATTTACTTAATGCCGCTAAGCAATTAAAAATAAAAAATTTTAGAGGTGTTTTTATGCGCGATCAATTACCTACCGTTGCAATGCAACATGAAACCGGTATTATTAATCTCGATAAAAATTCTGGCCCAGGCACGCACTGGGTCGCATATGCAATTGATCCACGGGGAATTATTTATTTCGATTCGTATGGATTAGCACCACCAAAAGAATTTCTTCATTACGTTAGCAATAATACTGCTCCAATCTGGTATTCAACGCTACCGACACAAAAAATAACTGATCCTCCAATATGTGGCCGTGAAATCCTCGCTATGCTTGATGTTGTATCAAAATCAACAGCACCGCCTCATAAAGTCGTACACGCGTTCACTACACTACGTCATAATACTTAAACTGATATCAGTAAATATAATGGTAGATATTTATGGAAGATCCTTAGGTAAAACTCAGAAGTTCGATTTATCTAAATATGCAACTCTTGATCAGCTCAGAAATGAAATCGATGATTTATTAAATATCACAAGTGTGGATCAAAATGAAGTCGTCGTTTTTCAGGACAAACAAGGACGATTAAAAACGAGTAACATACAACTACTAGATGTACTTATACGAATTCCCAACGCGGTTGTTAATAATATCGTTACTTTCACTGATCAGGGTAAAATACAGGATTCCGGTAAATCGGTTAACGATTATGTTAAGAAAACTGGTGATGTATTTACCGGTGACATTATTATGTCAAGAAGAAAAATTACGTATCTTGGAGATCCAATCGCAGATACAGACGCAGCAACAAAAAAATACGTCGATGATCAAGAATCCAAATACGTGTCAGTGCGTGGTGGTATAATGCGTGCATTTCTCGACATGAATAATAATGGTATTAATAATCTCAGAACACCAGAAACAGATTTTGACGCTGCAACGAAGAAATACGTCGACGATAGGGAAATTCCAATAACTACTTCATTAACGACTATCAATGATGATTGATGCATTTAGAACTGAATATAATAGTCATGTACAAACATTTCTAAATTTTCGTAGAAATGTAAACAGAAATATTAACGAATTTTTTGGAACTCCACCAACTGTTATTATTAATCTCGCTGACATTAACGCAAGACTCAACGATATCATTAGTGGTATTCCTAACATTATTCAAAAAACTATTCTCGTTAAAATTCCTCATAAGCAGATCATTAATATCGTGTACACAGTAGCATCAGGAAAAGCAACATGGACACCGGAAAATAACACCCTTAAACATACCGCAGAGGTCACTGGTGTATATAGATTATCTATATTTTGTGCTGAAAAATTTACTATATTTACCACATTTACATGGCGTCATTCAACCGATAGTTTTTCTGGAACTGTGTCTATAGTGTTAAACAAAGATGCTGAAGAAACGTTTATGCTGATAGCGGATGATAAGAAGTTAACCACAGCAGATTATTGGTGGTGTATTGAATTTGTAGCTGAAACTCCTCAAATAGTTACCTAGATAAGTATAATGAATCAAGAGTCATTTATCGATGTTCAACATCACAGATACGCTCAAGTATGTGAGTGTCAAACTAAGCTAAAAAATATCATCGACGATTACACGATAAAGGTAAAAAAATATCGTCGACGTATGGTTGTTATTGATATAATGGTATACTCGGTTTCTGCTGTTATTGCTGGAACTGGATTATTACTATCAACAATAACGATGACAGCGCCTGCAGTTGTAACAATTATAGTTTCAACGGCAACAACATGCGCAGGTATTTTCAGTATTATCGCTAAGAAAATATCTACGTGTACGAACGATAAACTAAACGAGTACGTGATGAAATTGCACACAGCAACAACCGCATACACTAAATTATGCTCGTATATTTCAGCGTATCTCAGTGATGGTAAAATATCCGATGAGGAGTTTGTAACGATAATGAAAACCTACGATGAAGCATTCATAATCGCTAGTGATAATAACGGAAAGATGGAGATTTAAATAATAACGATAATAATAATGTCAGAGTCGCAATTACTTCAGCAGATCGTGGCTAATACAACGCCGTCAAAAACTACTATGATATCATTAAGTTCAACCAATCCTGAATTTAGGGTTAATTTTCCGACTGCAATTCCAGCAAAGGAAATAGCATTAGCGCAATTACGAGTTTATTATAGTTGGCCTAATATTAGATAAAAACCGTTTGGTGGACAACAACCAAATAATTCACTGGTATTTGCGAATAAAAATAAACTGGATGGAACACCTGACTGGCAGGTTGTTGGAATTTCAACGGGCAGTTATCAAATAGAACAGATTAATGATGAATTCCAACGCAGAATTAAATCTATCACAGGGAAAGAATCTAAAATAGCAATAACTGTTTACGAACCAACACTATCAGCGGCGATTGAAATAAATTCTCCTGATTACCTCGTAGATATTTATCAGAGTTCGATTAGATCAGTGTTAGGATGGCCTGAAGTTGCACCTGTTTATAATGGAGTTTCAGAACCAACTAAAAATGAGTTTAAAACGAGTGAAGAAAAATTCATTAAAAATCCAGAATATCGAGGAAAATATCCATGGAGTCGTGTAACATTTAAATTTGATCCCAACGACGATATATATTACTTTACCGATTTTGATGGTAAAAGAATTCCCAAGACAAATAGATCAGCATTCAATGTTATCGTTACACCAGAGGGGAGACATCGAGATATTGTTGATGAAAAATTTTTTAAAGAATTTTTAGATGATCTTAAACCTGAATACGATAAAACGTTTAATGATTTAAGAAATTTACTTATTTCATTATCACAACATTATGATCATAATGTCAAGCAGCAAATAATCGAGTTAATAAAACACTTAAATGGGATCTTATTCGATTTATACATCGCCAATCGAAGTATTATAAAATCTGCTACAACACCCGGTAGTAATTTCACAGGTCCAGAATCTAAGCAAGTATTTCTTGATCATTATAAAATAACAGATAAAGATTTACAAACATTTGTTATACCAGACTTAAATAACGCTGAAATGAAGAAATCATTAAATGATCTTATTGAAGAATATTATCCGGGAGTAATTGAATCGTGGAGAAAAATTGCCCCACCACCGGTTATACTAAAACATAATAACAATCCCTTTGGTGCCGGACGTCATATATCACCAGGTATTGTAAATATAACAACAACAATTGCAGTCAATCTGGTATGTGATGTTATTGAAGGTAGCTATCAGGTAGATCTTTCTAAGTCTAGCCAGGCCTCAGCAAGGGTACATATTATTCAGTTTTAGTCCGTTGGTCCCTCCCGGTTCGTTAATTGTATCAGAGCCAATTAACCCCGTGCACCTGCGAGTTCATAATCCGTTATTATCAAGAATACACTTTAAACTTACAGACCAAAATAATAGAATTCTGGACACGAGGAACGAAGAACTAAATATAAACCTGTATGTGAAATCATAATACGTTATTATAACAATATCCGGATGTCTATAATTATTCTTTTTGTTTACATAAAATCCGTGCACAATGAAATCTAGAAGACTTTGGCTGCATATTGATTTTTCCATAACAGCTGTGCGTAAAGTTATTTTAAGAACCGCTATATAACTAAATCAATATCTGCTGTTACGGCTTTACGTATAGACTCAGTGTTATAATATATATTTTTTGGAAACTATAAAATCTCATTTTAGACAGAATGATGTTTCAGTCCCTACGACAATCGTTTTCGTTAATTATTTACTGATCTATCTGTTTTCTGTAAGCCGCTATTAGTGAAGCAGCAAATATTTTATATATTACTTAAATTTAACTGTATTATTGATAAGAGAACGATGGCCGAAATGGTAAGACGGTTGGACGTAGATCGAAGCTCTACAGACTCTCGCGTGTTCGAGTTTCCAAAAATGCTAAAGATATTATCTTGTATTTGGCGACTGATGCTATTTAATTGGGGGAACCCGGAGTATTTCCTCGAAATCCACAACAGACAAAATACACTCTCCTATCATACACCCTTGAGGGGTGTACCTTTTACACTCCCGGGGTTTTGTATGGGGGGGGGAGAGTGTACAAAATCTGTTGGACGTAGACAAGATTCCCTCGTCATCATCATTTGTATATATTTCATAACCATACAATCATATGTCATTAGGATAAGTTTATGTTTGTGCCGTCCAAAATCATAAACCATCTGTATATATTTCATAACCATATCATTAGGATAAGTTTATGTTTGTGTCGTCCAAAATCATAAACCATTTGTATATATTTCATAACCATAT
>JAECUM010059084.1:0-18216 GCA_016617855.1 Megalonaias nervosa | reverse complement strand
TAACACCATCCAGGTTAGAGAATATTTAATTCGTACTCTACGAAGATTCGATCCCAGGTCCGCGGGTAAACGGCAACCATCGCCTTGCCTGCACACATTAGTCCGTATTCCATCATGACTAAGCACACATCAAACACTAGTTCATATTCCATCACGACTAAGCACACATCACACACTAGTCCATATTCTATCACGACTAAGCACACATCAAACACTATTCCATATTCCATCACGACTAAAGCACACATCAAACACTAGTGTTTCAATCATAGAAACTTGTTAATGAGCAAGGATTCGTTGCATAGGGAAGTAACTCTTGACGTCATAGCCAGTAATTATACAGAACAGGGAAAAAGAAAAGAAAAATTAATTTTTTGTAACCTGAGCCTCTAGGTAATCATCACACAGAGTGCTATTTAGAAAGTGTATTTGGAGACAGAGAAGGAATTTTGCAAGATTTTTGACGTTTTTAGGTATATTTTGAACATATTTTACATTGGTCAGGGAATTCTAAACGAGATAATTGAAAACGAAAGAAAAATAACATAAGACATAATAATTCAATGAATTCTCTACATCCTTTAGCCAAAACCAAACTATACTGTATATGTATTAAATCGAAGCAAATAGTGCCGTTCTAACAAAGTGTTATTCATGTGAGAATACATTATACAAAAGGACACAATCGAATCAGTAGTAGTAGGTTGTGGTCTGTTACATCTGTCAGTGTCTATATGGTAACGTTGCGAGTATGATCTTAATTAGGAAATGTTTTTACTTTAAGAAAATTTAAATATTCTTTGTATCTGAACTCGAGGGACAAATTAGCATATGGTCTAAATAATGAGAAATCCTCTCTCCTCGATTGCCAGTTTTGAACAAAATTTACTGTAAACGTGTATAGTAATTGATATTAATGACTTTGTCTTTGAAACATACTGGTTGTTACAAACTGCTCACATCCGAGCTCATTTAGTAATTATGTGCCCATTTTATCTTTATGGTTTGTCAATCTCGATCACAAAACTTTGAATTGTACACAAAATAAATATGCTTTATATCAGTTAACACAAATATCCAATATTCCATAATACCTATTTGACCGTAGTATCATTCATCCCAGTTCACTCTGAATAACATTATTTTGATTACATATATTTACTATTAATCCATTGTATAACGTTTTAAATATACTCTGTTAAGAGCATTTGCTGAGATGAATATATGTTCTGCTAACCGAGAGTCAACTTCCTAACAACGCCATTAATTAATGGGATGATAAAAGAAATCAGGTACTTATATTTTGTTGTATGGGGTCAATAAATGTGGAGTATTGTTAAGAAGCGTTGATACGGTAGTGATAGTTTCAGCTATTAGATCTCACAATACCACGTATGGAACAATGCATTTGACATACACGAATTATTACGCACTAAAAGTATGCTTCTCGCTTTTTGACAATTTGCCGTCTGTTTCAACAGAAAGCAAAAATTATTCATTCAACACGGATGTCTCATCACAATAACTGAAATGCCCTAACCTCTAAACTTAGATAAGTTGTAATGTACGGACGGAAGCAAGCACATACTTGCAGATGAGCCAATGTAACATTTTATACCGCTACTACTATCGTGGTGGGGCAAACATTGCAAAATTACTTGTACCTGTTCAAGAGTCAGAAACTATACATACCAATTCTTGAAACATGAGCTGAGGCCCATGTCAATGTCAGCTTTATAAATAACACGTTAAAATGAGGCGTCCATTTCAATAGATAATTACGGTATACTAAATTGTTTACATAATCACATTTGGAATACTTTTGCGTTGGTCTCTTCAATTTTAACGTACAGAACAGGTTGTTGATACAGACTGCACTCAGTTGACACTGTACTACAATACGCAAATAAGAACGTATATTGCCAATAGGCCAATTAGTTCTGGGCATACAAATCATTTTAAAAAAGCATGCGTAGACCGATGTACATATGGTGCAGATAAATAACATATTTTTTCACTGCATTCAGTTGCAATGATAAATGTTACATGCCTGGGGAAGAAAAAAGGGTCCCATAACCTCGGCATGATATAGTCAGTACTGTGTTAAAAGGTCTTCTTTAAGCAGCAGAAAACGAATGTGAAACTAACGTGCATTTGTTTTTACTTAGAAATTAGCATAATGATAAGCTCAAACATGCCATGTATTTTCTGCATCATGTGATCTCACCATATCGGTGTTATAATCATCACCTATCTACTCGTTTCAAGGTCTAGATCATGTGAGGAAACTCTTTATCTAATTAAAGCTATTATAAACTCCAAAACAGTATTTCATCAATAGGATTTAACAGCAAACATTTCAGTTTCATTTGTAATGTAGTTCCGGGTGATTCTGATATCCATGAGTTCCAATTTTTAACGAAGTTATCGGTTAAAATTAGGTTTAGATCAACATTAAAAAGATCATGTTATCCAACACTCCCTCATTAAACCCAGCACCACAAAAACGATAGCTTGTAAGACATTTAATTTCATTTATTTTGTAAAAATTTCAAGAAATGTTCAGTGTGACACGATTGAGTTATTGTTGTTGCATAGCATCGAAGCAGCTTGACATCAGCCATGCCGAAACTTGTTTTAATATTTATAAAACTATAAAGGCAATTTAAAGCACTGTTTAGAAATGAAAAATTAATGAAATACATTTTAAATTTCCCATATATATATATATATATATATATATATATATATATATATATATATATATATATATATATATATATGTGTGTGTGTGTGTGTGTGTGTGTGTGTGTGTGGAGAAAGAGAGAGAGAGAGATGCAAAACACGAAACTATCTGCTAAGGGAACAGACAATTATTTTGGCAGAGGAGGAGGGGTACTTTGGGTTTCTTCAAATCCAAATATTTTTGCGCTATCACCTCTAGATAGTTCTGCTAATATAACTGGATATAATATGTTCTTTTTCTACAAATTAGAGCAAGAGTATCAAAAGCTGCCGGAAGGCTGAAAATTTTGTTTTTTGTGCTAAAATATTCTTGCCCCCTCCCCCTGGAAACAAAATGGGCAGTCCATGAGATTAAGGCAACCAGGAGAAAAATCTCTGAACCAAATCAAACCTGCAGATAACTATCTTTTGTTACAGTTGTTTCAATCTAAGCCTAGTAAGCCATACTTAGTTCTTTTAAAGTAAGTTTATTTTACCCCTTCATAATTTTCTATATATATTGGAGCAGAATCAAGGGTTACGGCCTCTTCAAAATATTTCAGTTTATAATATAATGCCATTACGTTAGCGTTTTATGGGATTTACTTGTTCATGCTAGAAGCTCCTACATAAACATGCACAATGATTGAATTTGGAATGAGTATGTGTATGTACAATTTAGATAAACAGATAGAGGGCTCATTCTTTTATTATTTTATTTTATGAGAGAGAGAGAGAGAGAGAGAGAGAGAGAGAGAGAGAGATCTTATAACATAAGCTTTCAATCTGAAACATTTTGAGATGGTCCCCGTGTTCCCACTACTCAACAAATTACTTGCTTTATCCATTGCTCAAAACTGCATATTAAAACTGCTTTACTTCAAGTAGAGTCCATTAATATGTATTAAACTGTTACATCCCATCAACGGCAACAGTATATAGTCTTTTATTATCACAGAAATGAATCTGAAAGCATCAACATCCACTCTCACGCCGCAGATTATTATTTGGATTTGTCACGTGATCATATTAGAGCGGTGAACTCTATTTTTAGACACGGAAAGCCTTACATGCGTCGACGTTTGGTTGTCGTTAGGTGCGATATTCAGTCTTATTAGAGTAAACATAACAGAGAAAAAGTAGTAATAGAAAAGAGGGATTCTCCCTCAACCTCTCGGCTCAGTGTTGTTGTTGTTGTTGTTGTGGGGCTTAACGCCATTTTTCAGCACACGATAGGCTATACATGGCGGCCAGTATTAATGGTGGAGGAAGAAACCGGGTAATCCCCGGAAAGAACCACCGACCCACGAGAAGCTACTGGCAAGCTTTCTCACATATCCACATTTGCCGAATCCTGGACTCGAACCCACGCAGACAGAGGTGAGATGGCAGTGATCCGTAACGGAGAGCGCTTTAGACCACTCGGCCACTCGGGGCCCCCCTCGGCTCAGTGTAAATTTTATCTAGTTTTCTAATTTTTTTTAAAATACTTATTTCAAGATTTGTTCTGGTGCACTCTCAAAAGTATAAAATCAAGCTTATTACACGACATACTAAATTAGAGACCGCACTAAACACAATTTGTTTTACCTTCCAGTTTATTAAGCTAACATTAAACTAATTATTATTCGAACACTGTTCGCCAAAAATAATCTTATTATAAACTTGTCGAGGAAGTTAGGACTAAACCCCCTTTTTCATTACTGCTACATGAATTTCTTTGTTGCCTCATTATGTCTTAGCACTCTCACTATTTTTGTTGATTGGTGAATAAGTGTCGTTTTTTTGATTGACCATACTACAACCGTTTTTATTAACGTGTGATAATTTCTCATTTCATGAGCAACATAGAGATATTGTCTTCTAGAGCAATCAACTCATAACTTTTAATCATCAAGTTTTCTCATAGAATCCTCACTTTGAATCAAAAAGTCTCTTAGTTTTTTCTCCAACATATCCAGCTTAATATTTGTTCTAGAAATCTAATTTCTTAACTCACTCCTTTGATTTGTGCTTCAAGCTTGCACATATCATTTGACATTTATCTAATGTACTAGATAAAATTTTGTAATGACCACAAGCTAGTTTGTTTACTCCATCAGAGCAATGTCTCTTATCATCAAACGACAATAATCCTATTTTGTTTAACATTCTGGTCTTTATCTGGTGATGATCTGGTCTGATGGTTGTTATGCACATGTTGTCAAAATTTACCTGTTATCACTGCTCGATCATACCCATTAAAAGTAACAATATGTTTAAGAACAGATTGTTTAAAATTCCTTTGCCAGTTTTCTTCTGATTTTTATTACTCAACAACCAGCAACACATTTTAGATCTTAGTCCAATGTACTTGTCAATAGCTAGTCGATTTGTCTCGTCTTTGAACTTGCAAATCACCTTCTTATTTGTATCATTATAAACTTTAGCCCTAACTGGACAAATCAAAGATAGGTTTTTGCTCTTTCTTATGTCATAATAAAAATAATTTGTCTTGGCAAGATACATCAAGCTATCTGTGTCGGTGAAAAATAATTGTGCACGATCTCATTATTGCTTTTCATTGTGTTGTAGTGAAAATCGTACATTAACATCTTTGATAAATCAAGAACAGCAGCGCCAACATAGATCGGTTTGTCAATAATCAAACTAGCGTTTTTTATATTTTATCGCGACTAAAGTCTCTCCAAATATCTTCACTAGTTTGTTTCTGCGTTCAACGTTATTCACTATCTCGACGTTAACTGGTATTCTGATGTTTTTCATTGTTTTACCAAAAGCTGCATTGGTCATCAATTTGAAAACTATCTTTCTCAAAACTTGTATTGGAAAGGCTTTCTCTGCTCCGTATTGAAATTGATACACGGCGACATCCATCGTTCTTGCTGAATTTGATTGCTCTGTGCACTTTTCTCACTATTAACCCATGATCAACAACTTTTCTCAGTGCTGCATGATGTATCACGTAATTTGTCTTGTTCATCAAATTCGGTATTATTGTACTTTGCTTGCTCCAAGACCTAATTTAACTTTCATTGATTTTTGCTCATCACTCAACATGCCATCTGTAACAAGTAATATCTCTGCGCAAAAAGGATAATCATTATGAAGATCATGTTATTTCTCGGGGTAATCAAGGTCAACTTCAACAAAGTAACCAACATTATCATCTACTTTACTACTTTCTTTTTTATACTCATCACCGCTTAAGCAATTAAATTCACCAACAGGCAGCATTTCACTTATTGCATCCCTTAAGGATTATTTGTATCAAGATTGATGATATACTCTGTTGGTTGTTATTATCGCACTTTGTTAAGTACTAGTTGTTTGCTTTAGCTTTTTTTCTTCGTGATAACACTGATTCCTCCTCTTGTTCCACGCTCAATGAACATGAGCACGTCAGGGTCAGTGAACAGATCCAATTTTATATTGCTCATCTTGAGACACGAGTCCAAGCTAAGTCCTGGTGATGAAATGTACCACGCAGGATCTAGTTTGTAATACTTTTGACAGACCACTCTGAAATTTTCAAATACATCAGCCAGCAATAGAACATCAGCGGTCAAAAGCAAATCGTGATACTCACCAAAATCTTTCACATTAAATTTATTCCAGATAGTCTTTGAAAAATCATACTCCTCGTCTGTAACACCATCATTTGATAATTTTGAGTTAAAACTGTCCTTTGACGGTAACTCAGTTTCATTGAATGTAGACCAGCTATCAACATACTCGTACGGATAAATTCCTTTTGTTTAAGATCAGTTGCTCTCTCTCACCAAAGTGCTCCTCTAGATCTGTAAACACATCATACGACTTGACTAAGCTTTCAAGTGAGCTAGCCATAAACTGAAATGAATCAATAAATCTTAATTCACCAATACTGAATGACATATATTTTTCAGAGTTGTTCGGCATCTCAGTTATCTTGCTCTTACCCATCAATTTTGTTATTACATCATCACCTAGCAATTTGACAATCACGTGGCTGTCGTAACCACGAAGATTTTGGAATACAAATGGAAGGAAACTTGGCAACGTGAAATATAGATTACACTTATCATGTGCTGTACCACGACATTAACCTTGATGTGACAGTGATATTGAACTCTGTCATCACCAAGAGGCTTATCGCAGATATGATAATCTATCGCTGTCTTGAAATCGTTCAACTGTTTCTTTGTCACCCTCATCATCTTAGTTGACCCACTGATTTTTTAATCTCATCAAGCTCACTAAACAAATGTGTCAATAACCACTGCGGTGGATCAACACCTCGATACAAGTTTTGTTAATTTGTTTTGGTCAACGGAACAACAGCCTTGGAAGCAGCAGAACATTGGATATGACTATGAGTGGTTGTGGTAAATGATTTACTAGAATCATTCAACGGCGCTTCCACTGTCTCGAGTATTGCTTCTCTATCAGCGTAGATCACAAACGGCACTGTCATTATTCTGTTATTATTAGAAAACTCAACGAAGGCCTTTTCCTCTTTTGGCATTGTGATTGCTTGTAATTCACGACAAACCAAACTTTTTTAAGCTTGCCAAGCATCTCACTAGTCTGAAAAGCGTGTAAGCACTTGAAGCAAAAGTACTTAGCTGTCATGTGTTCATTGTACTGCATGTCGACTAATCTAGAAAAGTTTGTAATTAGCATGTAGTGATTGTTATACAACAACAAGTTTATCGTTTTATCATTAGCGTTTTTGTTGATCAATCTCGGATAAACAATGAACTTTCTTTCTGAAGCAGCTTTCTCCTCAAAACCGAAGACATTAATTATACTATCAGGATTCAACTTCTCAAACTTTATTATATCTCGCTCAGCTAGTGGAAGTTGCAGTCCGGTTATGTTTACCTTATCAAGATGCTCTTTGTACTTGCTAACATGCCCTGGATTCTGACAGTCAAATGGACCAAGATGAGCTAGAGCACACCACAGGAAGCAATAGTCATCGTTGTTTTTTATGTTCAAATACGATTTTGTTTTTTGAATAAATTGGGGTATCTTGACGTAAGATGATCATCTTAGTGGTGCTGACTTTCCAGTGTGAAACGTTATCTTGTTAAACTTCTCAAACACCCATGCTGAGCCACTTTGTTGATACGCCGCTACTTTGCTCATGATCTCCTGGTACAACTGATCATCCAACTTAGCAACGTCATTACTCAGGTAAAGAGAAATTGATTTTGTGTTTAGCCAGGGTGAAATCTCTTTGATCTCGCCAACAACCAACCTGATACCACCAATCTTCTTTACTTCAACATCAGCAGTTGGTCTTATCGGTGTTAGAAGATCATGCTGGTCAAATCCATCGTCTAGTATATTTTCGTTGTCAAATACAAATGATTTGTCAAATCCAACGAAAGATGATTCAGTCTCACGGGCATGGATCTTTCTTCGTATATTATCTTAGTTTGACACGTTGCTTTTTTATCTCGTGTTCAATTTTATCTACTTTTTTGACTTTTTTGTTTGATGTTCTTTCACTGTGTTTGCTAACATCGAAATGAAAAATTGTGTAATTAGTAGCAAACTCGTCAAATGATATTTGTACTCCATCACCAGCATCCTGATACGTCTGCATTGATTGAAGCAACATTGTGTAAGCACGCAACAAATTAAGTGTTGCTGGTGTGAAATCACATTCGAGTTCTCTGTCGGAATATTTTATTGAGTAAATTGTTGCGTAAATTCTAGTGAGATTATAGTGTGAAAATATCTTAGTAGGTTTGCTGCTACTAGTGGTTTAAAAACTATACAAATGTGTCTTAGTAATTGTTCACTCGGGGCGCTTGTTATTCTCCAACTGTGTGTCATAGTGTTTCGCATCAGCTTGTAATAGATTTTACTCTGAACAAATTAAATTCTTCTGCTGAATGTTTCTAGCATCGACAACATATAACTCTCTTTTGTTATTGATGGTATTACCTTTGGCATCCAGAGTGACAGGTGTGTTATTGCGAACTCACCGTTGGCAACATCAGCTGCTCTGTGCATGTACTCTGCTTCTGAAGCTCTATTGAGAATCAAAGTGTGTTTGACGCATCTAAACACTGGGTTAACATCACGACAAAAACCAAAGACAGACGTGAGAGGTAATAACATTGCTATAATTGCGCCACTGTTGGTGAACGCTCTTCTCTTTGCAAATCTTCACTGTATAAACCTGACCTTACTCTCTAGATTGGGATTATCTCGCTTACTTTGTCTAACATTGCTGCGTCATCATCACCTCCACAAAGCAGCGCTATAATAAGTGCATTACAAACTGCTGTCAGAGTCGCTCTAATCGCATCAACACGTGCTCCAACATCTGATACAGCAGTACCAAAACGACTATTATTTTCACGAAGAAAATTTGTTACTGTAATAAGATCGGCTGCTGCATCAACAACATGAACGTGGCGTGTATATGTTGGAGCAAGTTCAATAGCTAATGCTCAATCGTTGCACGTGTCTTTGAACCAGAACATGTTACTTGCTGATAATCTAAACTAATCATCACTAAACCAAATCAAGTTTAATATTGTGCTAGCTGTTAGTACGAACTCAGAAATATTCTCAATTGTTTGACTAGCAACTTGAAAACGTGCATTTTTGAAGAGACACCAACCACTATTTTGTAGTGTAACAACTGTTCCAGCTGGATAATCAGTACCAGTTGCTTGTGTGACTTTTCCTCTTACCTAAAGAAACGCTTTGTGTGGCAACATATAAATATCTTCGCCTCTAGCGTTTATTGTCCTCTGACCAGCTTGATTAGGATCACTTCTGTTATCGTCGAGATACCCAATGTGCTCACACTGTGTTGTGGAGTCATCAAAGTCATCCATTTTGCTGAAATCAAGATACTCTCTTGTTGACATTTATTTTGTTGATTACACAAAATTATTAGGTCCTAACACTCATCTCATTACGAATCGCTTCAAGATCAATGTATCTGTCTGATGTAATTAGTGCATAAGCACCAAATGGAGCAGCTGCATTAGCTGCTAAAGTAAAAAGTTTTGATCTCAATATCAGCTGGCTTTGATAATCTTTCACTGTGTTTACTAACATTGAAATGAAAAATTGGGTAGAATGATGCGAATTCACTTAATGATGTTTGTGTTCCATCACCAACATATTGATACTTCTGGATTGATTAGGGTCACGTGTTTTCGTCAAGATACTCAACTTACTCAAACTGTGTTGTTGAGACGTCAAAATCATCAATTTTACTGAAAACAAGACAAAGTCCCATTGACGTTTATTTTGTTGCTAATACAAAATTAACAATTGACTTAAACTATAGGTGCTCGTCTCTCAAATGTTGTCACTGCTTGTTTCACCTCTCGTAACATGTCTTCAGCTTGTGGTGACAACAATTTCTTTTTTGTTTGTATCATGACAGCGGCTGTTTCTTTGTTAGGAGCAGCCTCATTGTCAGCTTCTCTTATCTCAGCAACTGTCGGCTGTCGCAAAGTGACTAGGGCCTGCGGCCCCGGGACGGCAACTGGTCGCGAAGTTGGCTGACCTTTTATCTTATCAGCTATATCCTGTCCAACAGCTGTTCCAGCTGCTGACGCTGACCCAGTAGCAAAAGCCTTAGTCGCAACGAACGCAATTGGCACAACTTTGCTGGCTATTCCAGGTATTGTTTCAATAAAACTTGTAAAGATATTTCCTCTAAATCCTCATATTATCTTTCTCCTGTATATGCTTGTTGTTATGTTCTGCTTCTCTGCTGGATTGATCAGTTAGTGTCATTCTGATACCAGGTATCTTTTCCTCAATGTCTATTGGGTAATTGATCATTTGTTTTAGCTGAATCAACAGCAGTGATCCTGGTGGGGCATTAGGTGAAAATGAGTAAATCGTTTGTCCTCGACTACCTGCCGATGTAAATGATTCTTCTGCTATTGAGCAGTTAATCAAGATGGTACTATCCTCGGTGGTAGCACATGCTTTCTCTCCCTCATATGTTATTGTTACTGCAGTAGCTGAACCATACTGTGCTCGATTACAAACATAGTAGTGTACCTATTGTGTAAACTGGACACAAATCAACGAGAAGGTTATTTGTAGTATTATTTTAGCTCGTAATGTGTTATAGCTTGGTTCAAGCAGAAACGTTTTGCATCACCACCAGTTGTTGATATCAATTGTTTTATTATGTGGTAATATCACTGACGTTGTAAGCTCCTTGTGGTATTGAAAATAATTTCCATGAACCATTTGAGCAACGAAAGTTGTTGTTGGTTTCTGTCTTAACGTTGAGTATCGAAGACCACATTGTAGCGGAGATAAATCCATTTTCATATTCCTCTTTAGGGTCAAGTTGCAACGGTGGTGTGTATGTCACGGAGAAATTTGACATGTTGTCACTAGATTGTTTTGAGACCAAGAGCAATGTGGTTGATTTCATTATAATTATAGTTCGACAAAATCAAGCTTGATCATGATGATGAATTTTGTATTCTGCTGTTGTTATCACATTTTTCTTTTTGAAGTGATCTAGTATCTCGATTATTTCATTAGTGTCACCACCAGATAATATTAATTATGTTAATCTGTTCACTTGTTCATCATTCGACTGATAGATGCCAATACCACGACCTTCTTTTTGCAGGTGATCGGATAAACTTTGTAATCATCCCTTCTTTAAATGATCAATATTTACTGTGTAATAGTTCTGTATTGAGACACCTTTGATCCCTTAAGACCTTTCTCCTTGATTTTTTTTTACCGCTTCAGGATCAGTTGTTTATCAGTTGCTTTCTCATCAAGTATGGCTGATGTCACTGGTTTGAATAATTTAGCAGTATCCTCCTGATATTTCTGTTCTCCTAGTCTTGTAACAGTCTAGATATCTTTAAACCTTTTTCTTTGCTTAATCAGCTTGTTTAGTATTTTCTTCTTGTCCATATTACTCTAGTCACACAAAAGTTGATCAAGATTACGACGAAACATTTTATGTCCATCATGGCAGAATTTGTCGTACAACAAAGAGTTGTGCTTGCGTCCCGTCGAGTTGCGATGTTGCTCTCTGGCTATGTTCTGAATATCAGTCTTATTTAGTCCAGAGAATAGTATGAAACAACCTGCGTTTCGTCTAATGAATCGATCAATGTTGAAAAAGCCCTGTGAGAGATAGATTGTATTACAACGTTTATCACTCGACAAAGAGAAATATGATTTTATCTGTTGCATCTCATCATGTTCAAGTGATATATAATCAAACACAACAGTTTTATTTTCTGTGGCATCTAACTCAGAAACAGGAGTCAACTGATCTGGGTCTTTCAGCATAAAATGTCTTCAACTACACATAACTCATCACAGCACATGTCATTGTAATCTTGAAGCAACTGGTATTTATCTTGTTGTGGATTAACTGTGTAAATATAGACCTTGCCTTAATTGAAACTTTTATTAATTAATAGATTCATCAGGAGATTTGTCTTGCCAGAGCCAGTACGACCTATTGATAAAATAATGACAGTTTGGCAGGTTGAACTTGTGCTTATGTGAGATAACATTGTCAGTATCAAAATCAATAATGTTCATTGTTTAAATTTAATTGAAAATAGACAATAAAAAGTATTATTTCACAAAATTTGGGACAGTGATTGGAGACACAGTTTCTAGCGAGAGTGTTGTTGATGACATTTATGTTTAACGTGGTGGTGTTACTATAACAGGCAACCTGAACATGTCCGGCAAAAAGATACCAAATTTACAATTTGAAATTCCACTGCCGAGTGATGATCTTACTCAAGCTGTCAGCCTAGGTCAGTTGTTGACTGTTGATCTTTTGAAAGTCAATAACAGCGGTGATACTAAGAAAGGCAATTTGATCGTTACAGGTAAAAAGGTAATTAGTCTTGAAAGTGATTATCCTTTGTCAAGCGGCAATTTAACACAAGCAACTAGTTTAAGACATTTGAACACAGTTAACAATAAAAAAACTAAACAAAAGTGGCGATGTAATGACAGGCGATCTCATAATGTCAAACAACAGAATAACTGGTCTTGCAACTGACTATCCCATGTTTAAATATTAGATATCACAAGCAGCTAGTTACGGTCAGTTGAGTAAAGTAGATAAATTGAAGGTGCATAAAGCTGGTGATATCATGACCAGTGATCTCGACATGTCTGGCAGAAGGATAATAAACTTTGACACAACTTACCCACGGACAAGTGGTGTATCATCACAAGCAGCTAGTTCAGGAAAGCTAAACACAGTAAACATCTCGAAGTGAGTAAAACTGGTGATAAAATGACAGGCAATTTAGCGTTTACCAGTGGTGCGGTAACTGGTTTATAAAGCAATTTTCCTCCTGGTAATAATGAGGCCGTCAACTATACACAAGTTAAATCTGAGTTGATAAAGTAGGCGTTACTCAATGGATTTAAAATGTCAGGATCAATTTACGTGAACGGTAGAGTGATAATAGGTCTAGCACAAACAATACCAGCTGATGAAAATACGAAAGTGTTGGTTATGTAAAGAGTTATGCTGCTAGTAAGACAGGCGGTCAAAACATGGGCGTCAACAAAATAAAATCAACTGCAGCACCAACAGCTAGTGATGATCTGACAAATAAGGCTTATGTTGATTTGACATTTGCTGGTCTTGTTCGAAGAACACAAAATAGTGTTGGTTAAATTCCGTCATTAACCGGTGAATCTAGACATCAAACTGGTTTCATCATTTGCTGATCATCATTTTATCCAACCCATAATCCTTTTTATGTCTTTTCATTGCATTTGTTAACGACGATTAACGCAAATGAGTGGCCATCAAACGCGACAAACACTAATTTTTGGTGGAAGGTGGAGTGTCTAACTGCTGAGGCAATACAGAAGTTTAGCTGACGAGGTAGAGCTAGTGGTAATGAGAGATTTTACAACTGGCGGCTTGAAGGATCAAATGATAAAATAACGGTTACAGTGATTTATCAGGCAACTAATCCAACATACATTGATGTTCCAGTTCAAGTGTTCGCTGTGTCAACAATAAGAAAACACATGTGGTTCCAACTCAACTATGTCAACGCTCTAGGCGAAAATCCTGGAATAAGTTGCTTTCAAATTTACACGATCGATAATCAAGTTTAAATGTTTGTGTGAAATAGAGAATAATGGCTAGTTTTTTGGAAATGTGTGAGTCGTTCTATGAACAGATGCTAACAAACAAGATTTTATCTGTAGCATACCCATAGCTGAAAGACGAGGATAACACTAATCTAGGTGAGTTATCAATAGACAATGAAAGAGAAAATAATGTTCGATCTGTACATGTAATGAGTTGTGAAGAATTAAGAGAAAATTTTGATGACTACAAGGTAATGTTACATTTTTCAAACAAGAGCGGAATAAGCAAAATGGAGGACGAGATTGAGGATCTGATTGACAAGAAAATAAACGAGATTTGCCCAGATATCACGTGGCCATTGTTAACTCAAAACAAACTAGTGCAAACCAAAATTGATGAAAATCATGATGCAAGACATAAGTTAATGACTGATCACGGCATGATCAGAAAGCATATGATATGGCACGACCAAACAAAAAGAAAAAGACGCGGCAGATTTCATAAGAGACGTCCGCATAACAAACTAGGATTAAGTTTTAAGGATTTTGATTTGTTGATAAAGATACATGACATGATGAATGGTGGTTAAATCTTACGAACAGCTTATTTAGTTGTGTTCAGCAACGTAATAAACAGAGTAAAATATTTTAACAGTTGCACCGACGCTGACTACTATCCTGCAGTAAGAGCACTCAAAATTCTTGTACGAGAAGATACCGATACATTAGCTGAGTATCATAAGCAGATAGGCGAAGTCGCCTATGTCTTTAAGGTTCTGCCATGGCCGCACAGTGAAGAGTTGACTGATGAGGAAGAAAAGTGGTTGATGTGATAATACCAAATGATCGGTTGTTCTGGATAAAGGAGGCAAGGTATAGAGATTTTGTGGATTCCGTACGCAATAGAGTTAACGTCAGTCACAGTGTCTACGCTATTGATTAAAGATTGTATAACAGTTGGTGATTCAGTAATAGATGACGGCAAAGTTTGGGAGTATGGTAGACCACTAGCAGAAGAATCAGCAGAATTTGCTGGTGCTTTCGTTATTGTAAAATCAGCAGTTGATTTCACTGACATACAAGTTGATGAGCCAGATATAGCTGATATAAAAAACTATGACCAGTTAAAACAACGTAATAACAATTTTGACGTTGTATATTCTGAGGGAGAAATGAAAGGTTAGCGGATCCAAGATTAGCGGATCCAAGGTTAGCGGATCCAAGATCAACATAATGTGATAAATACAGATCATATTTAGATAAAAAGTATCTGTTTGAAAACCTTCTAAAGGGTTATGATTTATTCAAAAATGTTAAACGGGTAGAGGACGAAGAAGTTATACAAGAGGGGTTCATATACGATTTTGAGGTCTATAACACATTTGCTTATTGTCATGTCATTTTGTATGAATATCTTTTAACTAACGCACAAGTTTCACCACAACAACTACAAACATCTATCAACTTCATTAATAAATATGTGGATTATGATCATATCACAAAGTTAAGAGATATTTCCAGCGATATAAGTCATTGGGCAACGATAGAGATACCTT
This sequence comes from Megalonaias nervosa, assembly GCA_016617855.1. Lineage (NCBI taxonomy): Eukaryota > Metazoa > Mollusca > Bivalvia > Unionida > Unionidae > Megalonaias > Megalonaias nervosa. The sequence continues at coordinate 2,842 of JAECUM010059084.1, read as the reverse complement.
CCTTGACTCGTCCTGAACGAGAATAATTGAGAAACAAAAAATGATCCATTATTTGATGAATACAAGAGTTTTATCAATGATCCTGAAAATGCTGATTTTCTTGCTGCAATATCACAAACATTTAGTTCTACAAATGATCCCGATATTTTAGACTACACAGATAAATACACAACAGCCTAAGTTGTACTAGAGAAGTACTTCACGATAGGAACACCAGCGTTTTATATTAGAGAAGCTATCAGCTTTGTTGATAGTGTAGAAGCACCAGAGTTTATTAACGACGTTGTAAAGGAGGAAATAGAGCCCAATTAGGGTAAGGTTGTTCAACGAAAATTTACAGCAGAGGAGAGAGAACAGCTTAAGGACAACAGATCCGTGATGTTCGACAAGTAGAAATAATTCCTCAGTCAACCAGAGAACGATGGATTTGCTACAGTTGTGAGAGAAGCAGCACCTGAATTTGTATTGTGTTCTCGAGAACAATAAAACTGATGATAATAGTGAAAAAGCTTTTGGACTTCAATCACATATCCCAGGACATATCAGCTGAGGACAAAAACTGGTTAGTAGCATACTACACGTACTACCACAAAAGATGTTATTATGCACGAAAACCGTATGCGTATTATGGTCGAATACTAAAGATAGCTATAGCTGATTACCTTACAACAATAATAACAACAGCGACTGGCAGCACGTGGGGCGCTAGTTATCTCATTTTTGTTAATTTTGTCTGGTGTTGGTGTCGCACTCGACATGATAGCAATACAGGTTAATCCAATGATCAGGTCAAAACAAAATCGTCGTTTAAGATAGCGTCTATTGTTTACACAAGAATGATAGACGAGGTACAACCTTATTTACGTGGAGTTAGTTATAGCTTAGATGATCTGATCAAAGAGTTTAAAACAACGGACAATTTGCTAAACGAGGTACTATCACACAGGATCACTAAGTATGAAAAGGCGAATGAGAAAAACGTTCGGCACAAAGTTTGTCTGAACTTAAGTATAATTTTCGTGAAAGATGTGCATGACGAAATATTTAAAGGAGCCTTTACGATAAGTGTAAGAGATTGTGACTGAGAAAAACTAAAATATAGCAAAAAAACCTTTGTATTAACAAATAAACGATGAAATAACAGGACACCACTTCAAAAGAGACTCAAACAGCATAAAATTAAGCCTTGTTGGAGTTGATGGCAAAAGTCAATACTTTGATTTGCTCGACACACTTGAGTGTTTGATAGTTGATGGCATAGTCAATTTTTGCTGCCCAATATTACAGGGTAAATACATAAAATTGACAATGGACCTGAACAAAATAGACGTTTACAATGAGTACAGCGAGATAATGACACATCTTGAGGTTCTTGAAGCGTTTAAGAAGAGCGAAAGGATAAGCGCCACAATCTTTCTCTCGATCTATAAATTTGATGATGTAATCTATCTGGTGGCTAAACCAATCAGAATTTGGATAACAGGAACAGGTAAAATTTTATCAAATAAAGTAAATGATGAGCAAGATGGAGAATCACTTGATTGCGTTTGCAAAGCAAGTTGACCAGGTTATTGAAATAAGTGATGATGTTGCAAAATCACATGATAGTCTAGCCAAGCTGGAAAAGACAATAACAGATTTTTCTGGTCAGGTAGAAAATGTGATTAAAATGGCAGAGGAAATCAGCATAGACGCAGTCAAGAATCTTGTGCATGGTGTCATCAGCTTGACTAGCCAGATTGAAAAACTAATGAGGGTCTTTGAAGATATTAAGCACCCTGTTGAGCCTATTATTATTGAAATTGAGGACTACAGTGAATCTGTATTTGTTTAAGAGATATGAGAAATTATCACGCATTAGTATAAAAAGGTTGTACTAAGACCAATCAACAAAAATAGTGAGAGTGCTAAGACATAATCAGGCAACAAGGAACATCATCTAGCAGTAATAGAAAAGAGGGATTAATCGTAACTTCCTCGACAAGTTTATACTACTAGTTTTCGAGAACAGTGTTCGGAATAGTGATTAGCTTAGTGTTAGTTTAGTAAACTGGAGAGTAAAAAACGTATTTAGTACCGTCTCTAATTTAGTTTGTCGTGCAATCAGCTTAACTTTATTTTTGTTTTGGGAGCGCACTAGTACAAATCTTGAAATAAGTACCAAGAAATAGAAAACTAGATAAAATGTTTACTGAGCCGAGGAAGTGAGGCGGAATCCCCCTCTTCTATTACTACTGAAAATGAAAACAAAAGAAATTTGTGGAAAATTTACGCAGTAACCTCATTGAGAAGAGTCCTAGGAATCATTTATAGATGATTTATTTAAATGTGATCATTGGAATTACAAAGTGCTCAGAGACATTTTGGGACTAAAAGGCTAGCTTAGGATAATATAGGAATCATAAAAGACAATCCAGATTATATTATGGCGGATATACAAGGCTATTTGAATTCGTTCAGAACGTCTTGGACTTGTGAATGGATATTTAGGATTATTTGGGACTTAACTCATATGTCTCTTGAATGTTCTCTTTGTATTCTAGGTAAATAAATTCTATTCTGAATTATGGTAACTAATAAGACCTACGTGAATGGCGGAAGCAGTGTTACTCGCGAGTCGCCATGGTGATTCATTTGTCCTCCAGCTTAGAACAACGAGCTGTATATGTATTAAACCAAATTTCTAATACCTCTAGTGCTGGGTGATAAAGATTTTATTCTCCGAAATTGAATTTTTCGAGAAACGGAAAATCGTAAAATTCTGTAATACAAGAATATACTTTTCGGTTATATGAAGATTACTTAATTTGCTTGATCTATCGCTGTCTTTTATAAAGGTGCC
>JAECUM010059079.1:9617-58988 GCA_016617855.1 Megalonaias nervosa | reverse complement strand
TATTTCTAAATCGGAACAGAACAATACAAATTGTGCTTTACAGTGAAAATTCTGGACATTCTGTGTTAGCTTTCGTCTGGCGTCATCATCCGCCATCTTGGATCGGAACTGAGATTCAGACTGTATCAATTTAGAACTGTTTATTCACAGGACTTATGTGTTTTCACAAATTTAGAACATATTTTTGGATCTTCTTCGTAAATCGTAAGTCTTGTTTCACATATTTACCTTTTCTCCGTGTTTTCTAGGGAAATAAATTGTGTTTGTTAAAATTTACAAAGCTTGTTGTCTTCACTCTTTCTTTGTGTTACTTTGAACGAGCCGATACGTAACAATATATATATATAGTATGTATGCTGTATCAATGATATACCACAAGATGTAAAAAAATTTCATTAAAAGGAAACAAAGCTTGCTGACTTTCCTTTTAATAAAAAATGTATACAAGGAGTGGTATATCATTGATACAGCGTACATACTGTACATATATTTTATTTATATCACATACATATACATATATTTGCCCTTTGAACGGAGTTCAGATTTACGACAGGCAGCTGTGTATTGACCGAGTGAATGAACTCCTCACATCCCCAAGTGTGTCTGCTACAAAATGTAGTTCTATGCCTTTTGTGGCTATTCACAGTTACCTTGCATATTGATAAGTTGATTGTTTTCTTTTTTAGTTTCTATTTTTCTTCACATTGATTAAATGAATATAATACATACTTATGATATAAACATGAAAGATGGTTTTAATGATAAAAGTAGAGCACTACAAAAACACATAGCTACACCATTCACATGAACGCTGCCATTCACGTACCGGCGCTTGGAAATTAATGTGGAATATAAACTAAGCGAAATGATGAACCAAAAAGAGGTAATTAAAATATTTTAATATATTTACAGTTGATCAAAGTCATTATTCTGCTCTAGTAACACCAACAATTTAACTCTCTCTCTCCCTATCTCTCTCTCTTTCACTGGTCAGTTTGACTTTAAAACACTCTCTCTCTCTCTCTCTCTCTCTCTCACACATTCACACACACATCCTTTGGTTGGTTTGACTTAACTTTTACCATCATTCATAAGTCCAGAGATATCGTGGGATGACACAAATTAAAATCCTCTATGTTCGTCATTTCATAGATATTAGCCCGTATCTTGCTACAATGGTCCAGATCCAGAGAGAGAGGGGGGGGGGCCTTTGGACATTTTCATATTTAGCTAATAGTAATCGATTTTTAGAAACCGAGGAATTTATAATGGCAACCTGATATGCAACTTTGTATCATTGACAAACACTGTAGATAAATCCCAAGGAAAGTGCACACGTATTGTTACGACGAACCATATTCTTGTAGGTTACTTGGTGTAATTTCTATTTCAAGGTTTCAATCCAGTCCAAATTCATTTTCTCTCTCACTCCCCATTTCTGCATCGTTTGTCCATTATGAATGAGAGTAGAGGGGGAACAAAAATCAGAAAGGATTGTGATGAAAATGTGTACCATATTAAATTCATTTAGATAATGAGGATTATTAATACTCTGTATCATTATTTTCATACGTCACTAATGATTAATATGTGGAAATTCATCATCGATCTAGAATCAACTGCAGACGGTCGCAATAATGTTTATATATGCGTATTATTGCTTCATGGGCGGATCACAATTTGATATACCAATAGTATTGGTATATCGAATTGCTTTATACCAATACTTTAAATGCCATGTTATTTTTAATGTATGTAGTATATATATATATATATATATATATATATATATATATATATACGATCTACCTATCAGTCATACTGTACAAGTACTATAAAAAGTTACAATGGAGGACACTTCTCACATGACTTATTTAAGAATCAATGCTGATATTGCAATCTAACTGGCAACAAAATGTTTGCAAATGACAACATTATTTTTAAGTTGGTAGCCATTCTGTGACCAATATGTTAGACCTACTTGGGTCCCTGCATCATCTCAGTATTATTTCTAAATATTGTTTATAATAAAAGAATCTCTTGAGGACATAAGCATTCTTACGAAGTCAAGATTTTTATCTATTTAACAAATTTGATCAAACCTGCATCAGAAACACAGTCTCTAAAGTGGCAACAAGATCTGTCAACCTATTATATTCAGATGAGCAGGCCATATCAACAGGATGTTAATCAAGTGATGCCAAAAATGATCTTCTAATGGTCTGCCAACAATAACAAGAAATTCTCAGGTGGTTTTTTCCCAATAAGGTTTACCAGTTTTCAGTAAGGTATAACAAAATATTATGTACTGATAAGTTGGAAAATATTACAAAAGTTCAGACATGTGACTGGAGAATAATGAAACAATGATAAACATTAGGTTTAAAAAAGAAAATTGAAAATTCCACTTAGACCTTAATTACCTCCAGTACAGTTTCACAAACTGCAGTTCCAAACCCTGGAGCTCAATGGTTTCTTGCTATCTCTCAACATGACATAATTCTTGACACTTTTTTCAATTTCATGTGGTGATAACAATTCTCTCACACCAATATACATACTAAAATCTGCACCTTTTGTCCAATAAGTGTAAGTATTACCCTTCCAGTTATCCCTCCCCCCAAAAATCTGAATGTTCTTCTGTAACGACTATTAGAACTTTATAAGAGACTTATTGTCCTTTTCAACTGAAACAAGTATGGCTTGTTAGATGCCATATTTTAGAAAACTCTGAAATCAATAACTGGATCATACAGACAATTTGGATGAACAGAAATGTGCAGTTTAAAGCATCTGAGGTACTCCTGTAGAATTAGTCTGGTTCTATAACCAACACCACCAAATCTATTATGAAACCCAGATCTGAATCAAATATCAATAATCCATATCCAGATTTTGCTACAAAAATCATATTTCCATAAGTTTTTTCTCATTCAAATGGTCCATATATTAAGGGTCATATCAAGTCAGATCAAAGACAATTTCAGACCTGCCAACCCAAACAAGACATTCTCAGTAAGGTTGCTGATTTTTTTGGTAAGTTGGACCAGTTGTCAGTAAAGTGTAGCACAATATCATGTACTGATATAGTCAAGCTGGGAAACATGTATTTGAAAATCCAGAAGTGTGATTCAAGACTGATGCAAAACATACGATAATTAAGATGAAGAAATATGGTAACTGGCAAAGAAACATACATTAAATGGGGTGAATGACAAAGACTCAGACATAAAAATGTGCAAATGACAGGAAACAAACACTGTAATTTTGTATAGATTAATACACCGACTCCAGACTTCACTCCAACACTCCACTCTACATTTTACACTATGCTGCCAATGTAGAACTTGGAGAGGTGGACAGAAGTTTAGCATGTGTATATTATGACAGAAACAGTAGTTTTCCAAAAAGACTTAGTGTTTTAATTATTATACCAATGAGCTCCCCTCACCCTGAAACCAGAAGAGGAGACACACTGTGGGTCACATTTGGTAGAGAACTGTCGGTCACAGAAGACTGATACAGTGGTGATAAACATTGTGTTCAACTCAGAAGTTTGTAATGTTTACTTCAAATTTAATTACCTCCAGTACATTTTCAAAACCTACAATTACAGACCCTATGGAGCTTCTTGATATCTCTCAACTTAACATAATCCTTAAGAAAAAAGTTTACACATCATTCCTTCCGTGTGACATACTCAAATCAACGTGATGTCCATTCAACGTAATTGTTGTCCTTCCTGACTTTTCCCCAAGAATCTGAATATTCCCGTTTATTCTTCAGCACTATTAAATCATTTTAACTGGTTTTCTGTCCCTTTTGTAATGACAGAGACACTGATCACAGTTAGTTTTCCTATACAGTGGTACTCCACTTGAATGGCCGCCCACCCACCCCCAGTTTGCACTGAAAAGAATGGCCACCCCTCAAACGCGACCAGCATATTAGTACAAAAATGTAAAATGTTTCCCTTGTAAGTGACCACTTTTTATTTCAAATGTGTCCAGAACCAATAATTAATTCATATTGTAAGATAAGTAAACAGATTATTTCTACCGGCGATACCTGTCTCCCGATGTCAGATTTCCATTGCTGAAAGAAGCATTGATTAACTAAGATTATATTACATCAATTCATTATCTACAAAAGCCGACGTTTACAGGAAATGGGCTCAGCAATGCTGTGATAGAGTTTTGGGCTTCACACATCTGTTGAGTTCTTCTCTTTGATGATTACAACCGGATGTAATTGTAAAGATCATAACACGGTCAGCATAGGCTAAAATAAATATAGATTTTGTGGATTAACACAAACACAGAAATTAATCTTGAACAAAACAGGGTACCAGACAAAGACTGATAAATCATGTGATTATAGGTCTATCGCTTCCTTTACGAAGAACGCATTTGGTCCACTCTACAAAAGTTGCATCTAATTAATTAAATCGCATACAGTTAGCAACATCAGAATAAATCATTACTAAACATTAACATGTCATCAGGTAAACGGAGATGTATTGCTTTAGAAGAAAGTTTGTTATTCTACTTGACGACATCAGGGATGTGGGGAGGGGGGACTGGCCAAACAATTTTATGCAGAAAAGACACTAATAAAAGAATTTTATGCTGAATTGTGATTTTATTAATCAAGATAAACACTTGAAATGAACTCTAGTTAGTTTTTTGCCCTAACACAAATCTAGAAATTACAAGAAATTAAACTTGTCTGTTATACTTTTCTAGAAAATTTAATTTTAAAATAAGATACACGTTTTTTAGATGTAAAATTTATTTAAATTTGCATGAAAATTCAAAAAGTGAAGTTGACAAATTTTGTTCTTTGGGAACATGTCTCCATTCCTTTATCATAAACATCAACTGTTTTTCTTATCAGGTGTGAAGTAATTGAACCAAGGCCTGTCAAGGTTATTGTTGTTGTTGTTGTAGGATTTAACACCATATTTCAGCACAAGATATACTATACATGGCAGCCATCAATGGTGGAGGAAGAACCCGGGAAGCCCCCGGAAAGAACCGCCGACCCATGAGAAGCTACTCGCAAGCTTTCTCACATATCTACATTGGCCAAACCTGAGACTCGAACCCACACAGACAGAGGTGAGATAGCAATGAGCTGTAAGCGTGAGTGCTTTAGACCACTTGGGGGCCCATCAATAACAGGTAACACCTGAAATCTGGTAGCATCTAAATACACTAGCTAGGGGTACTAACCAATGTAAAGATGTCATTTTCACCCATGAAAGTGAGGAGCTCTCAGATGTTAGCCTTCCAATACTACTGAAGAGATGGTGGAATTCTTTGAAACCAAGGTAGCATGCCTCTTCCTAGTTATATAAGTGAGACAGTTTACTTCTTGTAATTTACATGCAGTTATTGTAACTGAAACTATGAAAGGGTACAACAAAAAGGAAGAAAACTATTTTTGTAAACCTGGAAATATTCCACATAACAAAGGGTCATATTTCTGACTGATAATACTCTACCAAGTTCCAGTGCTGCATCTGTTCCAGTAACCAGAAGAATGGATGCAGACAAGTTCTCTCTCATAGCAGTGATGAAGTCGACAAATAGGGGTCTCCAGTCAGTCGTGACGCCAGACTGTAATGGCACACCTGAGTCTGCTTGAATTCTATGGCCATTATCAAAAGCGAAACTGGACCTGAAGGAGACAGAAATGAATCAGCATGATTGGACATGTATGATATGTATGGAAAAAAAAAATGATAAAATGTGGAATAATCTCATTCATCGCCATGGTATGCTTGAGAACGTATGTGAGAGACACCAAGTTCCAAACTGCCAGTGAAAGACAATGGGGACTTGCTTAGAAGCATACTTTGATGTGTAAAAACTTCAGCTTTAAGTCACCAGAGTATAAGTTGTACAAGGAGATAAAAACAAATAAACCTGGGCCAAATCCAGCTGCTGTAAATATGATATTTCAAGCTGGACTACAAGATACACCAACGGGCAACAACTGATACTTGCTTTTAGCCACTGACATTCCACCACCTAGCAGAAGATCTATGCAAAGGGCTTCCAACATTGTAAGCAAAGATACTGTGGAGATAAATGAAAGGGATATGGCGTCAAGCTGAAACTATACAGATAAGTTAATGTCATGCATGATGTGCAGAATCCTGTGCAAATAAATGTTGCTTTTGATGCAAGATACAATGTCATTAACTTTGGATATAAAGATAAAACTGGTCAAAGTTCATCTCAAGCTGTTAGAATTGCCTGTGAAATACTATATTCTTGAGTCATACACATGCTAAACTTATATGCTGCTCTTAAAATTTAATGTTTTATGCACAATTTGTGTTTACAGAATTCAAAATTGAACTCATCTTTATGATATTGTTTCAAATAAATTCACACATTGCATCCCAAACATATGCACAATCCACCACTATAATACTGGTCTTTGGTCACTTTTTGCAAAATCTTAACCTTGTGGTTATTTCAAGCTAAAATCTGCATCTTTCTTAGATATGGTGATATTGAAATGTTCTGTTAACAGTCAGCTTTAATAATAAATTTACTTTTTCATTGTTTCTGGTACTTCTGAAGCCTTTCTGTGCCTTGTTTAAGTGACCTCACACAATCATTTTTTTGCATAAAATACCATAATGACCAGTCATACACAAGTTGAAATTATATCTTGCTCTTAAAACAGTGCATACTCATTAAAAAATTCTTGTACTGATATTTGTTGATCTGAAATTACAATTTAATAAACAGAAAATTGCCACTTTTGAATTAAATTATTATAAGATGGTTTGCGTCAATTTTTATAGTTTTAAAATTAATGACAAAGAAGAAACAGACAGAAAAATAACTTACATTGAATACTTCCACAATTCTATAATGGATATCAGTCATATGGATAAAATTCTTGAAAAATTCCTCATTCATTCTTTCATACTGTACAGGTTTTTCACTAATTTATTATTATAGTAAATCTGCATTTCTATGGTGTAAATTGTGTATGTTGCAACATCTAATTTTGAATGACAATTCTTTTTACTTTCTTAATAATTCTGATCAAATTTGAGCAATACGATATAGTTCATGAAGTGGTATTAAACTGTGAAATCAGAGTGCACTGAGTTCTCATGAAATATTTATTATTTTATTTTTAAAGGTCACTGGCCACCTATGATGCACAAAATGTGTGATATTATCATAGTCATAAAAAATGCATCTGTCATGTATGCACACCATAAAAATGTTTAATTAAACTTAAAAAGCCGCTTTTCAAATGAAAAACTCATTTGGCAATCTCCATAAACAAGCAGTAGTTTCCGCATGTCAAAAACGGATATGACATACATTTATCCCTTCTATCCAATCTAACTATTCAAGTTTTTATTTCCCCACGTAAATGTCTATGTGATATATCTTACGATCATGTTTTGTACAGCAAATATGGTGCACATTTTTTGCATACAGACATAACCAAAAGAGTGATGATGGGACAAAAGGGTTTTTTCTTCTTCCAAAAGACCCTGTTTACCAGAAGAAAAAAAAACAACAGTGGATTGAAGCTGTAGAAACGAATAGGGTTAGAGATGGGAAAGTTATACCATTTATACTGGATTAACGTCACTTTGGCCCAAAGACAATTTGGCCCAAATTGGGCAGAACTTGATACAATTCAGCCCAACTTGAAAGACATTTTGCCCCAAAATGAATAACAATTCGGCCCAACTTAACCAAAGTTTGAAGAAGTTTTTTTTCTTCAAACAACCAGTCGATCCTATGTAGGATATGTATACAAAATTCATGTAGGACAAAATGTTTTTGACAATTTTTAAAGGTTGTAAAATAGAATAGGTTTTTAAAAAAAAATTTAACAAATTTAAACAAAGTAAACTATCTTGATATTCTGTAAAAGAAAATAATCATATCTCATAACCTTCATACATGTATATATGAGAGAAAACACAAACTGACATATCTTGCTCATTCTAACTAAAATATTTATATACATTTATTAATTACGCTAAAAAATATATGCATCTGCACAATGACATTCTCAATTTAAGTCTTCAGTCAAAAAAAATTATCAATATTGATTTATAAAACAATTATACTTAACAGATAATATTCTACAGAATACGTATACATTTTTCTAAGGGTAGCATACATGAGATATTATAAATATATTTAATTTTAGGCTTCAGGTTGTAACACTGCTGCATATAATACACACTCAATTAAACATGAGAGAGAGAGAGAGAGAGAGAGAGAGAGAGAGAGAGAGACAATAATGCTGAGCATTTTGACAGTGTTTAGTTGCTGCAATATGAAGCTCTTACTGGTTAATTTTATTGTTTGTTTTTATTTTTCAAGTTGATGTCTTAGTGTGTGCGCACATAAACTGAAAGCATGTCATAACTAGTCAATATTGCCAATCGTATTTGCTCCATTATTCCATACCAATAAGAAAGGAAATAATTTTTTGTTCAATTTGTTGCCCCCCCCCATGGTACAATCAAACAGATAAACAAACACTTATTTGAAAATAAAATGAAAGAAACTAACATTGCATTGTTATCATTTATTCACTCTTATTTCATCACCCAAAATTTATCAGAGAAACAAATATATCCACGAACTCCGTATATGTAGCAGATGCCGACTGGTGTATGCATCCTTACTGTAGTGTGTATCTCTTATGTCAGGTAACAAAATAGCAAAAGAGACCAGAATATCACCCGACTGCTTGATGGCACATGCCATTCATGCATGATAAGTTATAAGGTGCAAAATGACCAAGATTGCATCGTATCCAGGTTAACTATACGATAGTATCTGGCAAATAAAAAACATTATTTTAAAATTCATTCACTGTGAATGCAAATGATAATCTTTTCGCTAGCATGGGTTGCAAAAGTATTATTAAATCAAGTTATTGTTGTGTATACTATTTACCCTGCAAACATCAATTATGATTACATATGCAAACAAAGAGAAGCCCGGGTGATTAATAAACACAACTGGCAGCAAGCAATAGACTCCTAGCTTAAACTTACCAACAGGATATCAAATATAAAGGTCATTTTATTACAAAGCAAGCCAACCCCAGAAACTGACTTTGGATTCTTTTAAGTGTACCGATTTATTTTAATGAAGTCTGCCGACATAATGAGGCCAACTTTGATTCCTTTGGATTCTTTTAAGTGTGCCGATTTCTTCTTCTTTTTGAAGTCAGCCGACATAGGGATGCCAGCAATGATTACATTTTACCTGTATTAACGGGAATTCTGAAAATAAACTGAAACAATGGAACAGTGTTGAAAGCAACACATTCAAGTGCATCATGCATGCATATCGATATAAGGCTAAACAGAAAATTAGTTTTCAATAGTTTCATCCAAATGTTCTCTATCCATTGTTTACAGTGTTTTATTTTTTGACACCAAGAAGCATGTACTTCGTCTTGTGGAGATAAATGTATGTCATTTCTGGTTGGCATCCTCTATAGGTGGGAAATCTAAGATGAAGTACATGTAACAGAGTTGCATACTTCGATTTCGAGGAATTAAATTATTTCTTCTTTACACCTGACAATTTTTTTATTCTTTTTGTGCCAGTATAACTACTTTAATCATGTAATGCAAATCTGATGTAACAAGAAAAATGTTGGACTAGGGCCGGTGACCTTCAAATCAAGTGATATGTACAGATTGACTGTTGGTTCTTTATGTCAATATTCAGAAAAGATTGATATTCACAATAAATGCCATGAATTGGTTTTCTTTTCTTCAAAATTATTTAAATTTTGCCTCTTTTTGCTATTATACTAAACATAAAAATTTTAAATTAAACAGGCCAATCAATGCCTCTAAATATCACATATCATTCGTAAGGTGGCGCTCTACAGTTTCGTATTTTGCATAGGGCTAGAATTTTAAAGGAAAAGAATTTCCCCAAGTTTCCTCAGTGGTTATACTGGCTATTTAAAAAAGACCTTGCATATCTTAGATATTATTCAAAAAACCTTTAATTCCGATTATTTTGGTGTATGCTTGATAAGTGCAGGGGTCACACTACCAGGCAAAGTGGGCGAAAAAATCGCCTGAGAAACGTAAACTTTGCCACCTTCTGTTAGGAAAGCCAGAACGACTTCGCCCTCTGACTGTAGATTACGACTTTGAGATGCCCCCTCGCTGTAGCCAGTAAGTTCTGGCACTGTTGTAACACAAGGCCAAATGTATTTATGTGGTGTTGATACCAATCAGCTTACGGCGACAAAGAAATTCTTGCACATTCACATGCAAGTTTTAATAGCTAACTGACCATTAACCCTTTCTGCAGCAAGATATCACTGCTTGATTTCATGAAGTTGGGCATACTGTGCTATGATGAAAATATACCAAATTCTGTTTCGAAATTTAAAAATCAATATGCAAATAGTAATTTGCTTTTCAAAATATGATCGGTGAAGAGAGTTTTCTAATTTCTTTCTTTTTTTAATAAATGGAGATTTTAACGGCCATATTTGCGTATTTTCTGTATAAAATGAGTTTGAAACCATAAATGAACTAGTAATGGCGTACATCGCTGCGTATATGATATGCCACTTCATTAAACTGTCTTTATTTGTAAATAATTGGACATAAAGGTTCAGGAAAATGTATAATATAATGAAAACAAAGTTTAAATATTATGTGATAGGAGATTTAGCGTAAATATTTAATAATGTAGGTCAGAAACATGTGACAATCTCTGTTGTGGAATTCGAAACAATGCTGCAAGGTCAAGGTTGTTTCCTGACTTACCGTAATTAATTTTCGTGAAAATATAAAAAATATATATAGTAATGAACTTGAAGCAAATACCATTTAACCAATGCATATCGTTATTACAAGTAGGTAGGCAAAAAATACAACCATAAATATGCAGTCCTATTAATGAATTTTTGTAACCAAGCAAGAAAGTGAGTAGTTATATTAAGAAAAGCCCTCTTTCTAAAAATAGATGCACTTGCACTGTGCAATACGAATTCATGGATTTTCGGTTGGGGAAAAAAAGAGTCCAGCTTAGTTATATATCGACTTTAGTGCTTCATTGTGTTGTCTATCAATAGTTACAGTAATGTTTTATCGGGAACAATGAAATCAGGACGAAGAGTATGGTTTGAAGTCACTTGTGCATTTATTCCTACGTACATGTATTAGAGGTCGTTTCAAAGAATGCTAAAATCTTTTTGACTGCAATTTTACACAAAACTTGTAGAAAATAAAATAATTAAGTGGTAGTTTATTAAGCATTTTTACCAACTTGCAGTTACAAGACTCTGATCTTGTTACTGCTATCAGTTAAAATTAATTACAATGTATAGCTTCTGATGTGCTTTTTAAGTCATATGACCAAAACACACTGCATTTACTTCAGTTCAAACACACATATACTACAAGTATAAATAGAATGGGTATGAATATAAATTTGTTTATACGCGTACAAAATATGTTGATACTAACATATAATGCATATTTTATCGAGTTTCTTGCTTTGGTCTCACTTCTCCCTGTTAAGCTCCCACTTCTCCCTGTTCTGACCAAAAGGAGAAGTCACTTCTCCCTAAAATTTAAGTCTAGCTTGACCCCTGCCTTTGTATTACTGAAATTTGAAACTTAAATCTGTTTTGCAGCCATGCTAAAATTATATTAAAAGAAAAATTGAAAGCATTTGGTAATAATGGATAATTTGCATTATTCTTACAACACTGTACCAGTCAGTAGGACTCTTACACGTGTAATATGGATTATAGAGTATACAGCCTATACTGTACTCTAGATAAGCACCTTTCAAAACGTGCTAGCTCCACTTGGTCATCTTCACTTCCTGAACTTCAGAGGAAAATTATTAAAAACTTTTTTTTACATTTTATATATTTGGCAATTCATTCATAACACTTTCCGAAGCTGGTATTGTCTAGTCTGGCAAAATTCATTTACCCTATTTTAATAGCTGCTAAAGAAAGTGTACTTTAGACTAATTTAGGCTGATTATTTGAGCACATGGGAGCAGTCATGGGAGCAGTCATTTTAGTTAGCAGTGTGCTTAGATCATGGTCAATTTCCAAAAGTACAATATCCAGAGAAATGTCAGTCACATTGCATCAAAGCAGCATAGAGGAATGCCAACATTCTCACCACTGTGCATGTTTTAAATGCAAACAACTTTCTCAAAAACACATGATAACTGGTGAGCGCCCCCTAAATACAAGTAGGAGTCTAACCTCGAAAATACATTACACACAATATCTGTACCAAACGTTTTAAATACATTCAGTATAATAAATGAAAACACGTGTTATCATCCGATTCCTTGGTATAAATGTTCGCTTTGTCATAAAATGAGTTTTTGTGTGCTTTTGAACTTAATTTAAGCCGCAATGTTGCTATTATTTACATTTTTACGGACCAACGTGCCGGAAAATTCTTGCTAGCCAAAGATCGGTCCAAGAATGTCAAATCACATAAAATCCAACTAAATTAAAATTAATACTCACTAGCACAACACAAAACTTAAATTATTGAAATAATCCATGAAATGGAAAAGGTCGATTTATCTTCAACGAGGCAGCAAATACCAGTCAAAACTGAGTGGCCTTCTCCCGCGAAATTATCAGCTATACTTGTCTTGAAAAGTTGCGTTGTACAGTAACAGCCGAAGAGCCCCGAAAAGAGCAATCGCCTTTACGGTTTCCGGAACACCTAAAATTTAAATTTTTTTTCCACGACTATTTAGTCATTTTTAAATTTTTACAGACCTTTTCAAGTCCTGGAAAAACAATTCTCAAATTTAAGACTATTTTCAGAAATCCAGACCCGAGCGAGAACCCTGCAATCAGCATACCTAGGCCCTTATATAAGCAATTCATCTAAACATGACAGAAAATGATAAGAATATCCTGCTAGAAGTCCTGAAAATAAAACTCTTCTGTGATGCTGTAGAACGACTGCAACTGAATAATGATTATGATCAATCGGTATTTCATTACCAAAAATAAATCAAATATTAAAGAATCTTTGAAGGAAAAGTGAATTCAGCAATATAAGACTCAATCCCAAACTGGGATCATCACTGAAAACAAGAGTCAAACACTTGGGAAGTTTACTTTCACCAAGGACTTTGAGATCACTGAAGACAATGGATAAAGACTGTACTTACCATCAGTTGTATCAAAAATGACCACAAACCAGGCAATGTATTCTGGAAAGATGAGCAGATATGATAAGGGCTCATCTGCGGTGCAGAACTCAGCTTGGCAATAGGAAGTCATGACTACTGCAAAGGACTGCTGGACTCCGAGGGCAATCACTCCTATGCAAAGGTTTGTCAGGAGCATAGGAACACTGCAGACAGAAAAGATGATCTTATTCAATGTGCGAAATGACTCCTCAATGACACCATGAAAACACATGATACAGAAGGGAAAACTGTCCTGGGGAAATCCATTGGTACCACAATTTATGTTATGTGCAGTTGTGTTACTTACCACCTAACGAGTCCTATGGAAAGGTCAAAACAGTTTTCTAAGAATATGAAAACATAAATAAATAAATTAAAAAAAACAAAATAAATCTTGAAAAATTCTAAAATTAAATAAACTGCCTGACTGAAGGAAGGAAGGAAAGGCTAGGTTCACCTGTATTTCCTTGAGAGGCTGGACTGTAAACAAAGCATTGTACAATAGATAAAAGATTTCAATTCCAGATCATCACCAAGGCTTTATTACTCCAGTACAATCGCTGATATACAAATATACAACTACACCATAATCTCATATTCTAAAGAAAAATCAATTACCTTTAAATTCATCCCAAGATGCCTAAATCTAACTCTTGTATCACCATCAAAATGAGAGAGGAATAAATCCTCTAGAAACAGACTAGGACTATATTTGTGACACTTGTTGGACACCATTAAAAAAAATAAGTAATAGCTTGAGCATGTAGACATTTTGCACAAAATATGCACAGTTTAAAGCATCTAAGGTACTCTGGTGAAGTTAGCCTGGTTCTCTGAATTTAATATCAAACCTAGATCTGTATCAAACAAATTCAAGCTAGTATCCAGATTTTACCGCAAACAGTCATATTTCCGTAATTTGTGCATTTATTTTGTAAGTACATAATTTAAAGGTCATTTCTGTATGGCAAAGCTGTAAGGGTTGGCGGGTCTTCATATCTGTGATACTTACAGACAAATCTTAAGGGTTGACAGCTCCGTAAATTCATAAGTATGTATGGATCTCCATCATTATCAAACTAATCCAAATTATTCATGATATCGGCATATATCTGAAGTTAATCAAACTCTGAAATACATATGCATGACATTCAGATTGATAAGAAGCAACTGTTAATGGATGGGATACTGTCTGGTTTGGATTTGTGGGGTTTAATGCCATTTCTCATCACATGACAGGCTATATATGGTAGCCATTATATTTTATGGAGGAAGAATCCAGGAAGAACAATCAACCCATGCAGAGCTTCCTGTAAACTTTTCTCACATCCCCAAATTGGGCAAGCTGAGACTCGAACTAATGCAGATAGAGGTAAAATGTGTGAATGATCTGTAATGGCGAGTACCTTAGACCACTCGGTCAATTTGGACCAGATGGAGGCTGGACACATGGCCATGCCATCGGCTCTGTAGGCCTAGGAATGATCAGGTGATGCAGTGTTGTAAATCACAAGTTCTCGAAAGAACATGTCTCTCACTGATATGTTTGCAACATTTGTTTGCATTAATTAAACACTGAGTCACAGAGACATAAAATTTTGTCGAAAATCTGATTATTATCATTTGTGAAATGAAACAAAGATGCATACCATTAAAAAAATCCATTTCACTGCTTCTCTTTTTCTGTTAGTAAGTCCTCAGTAAAAGCCTAACCAACTATTCTGCCAGGGAAATCAACTTTCAGCCATAATAAGCATACAGTCAGCTACTTATAATTTGTTAGCCACATGATTGACAAATGATGACTGCATCAGCAACACAGTTTAGAACAGTCGACAATTTTATAAAGTTTTTTATGGATCTGCCATTACTGATATTCTTAGGTGCCTCTTTAGTTATTATAATTTGTGAAAATATACATGAAATATAATTTTATAATATATTTTTAAAACTAAATCAGCATCCTGTACACTAATGATCAATATTTAAAATAACAGTAGTAGGATCTTCTGAGAAATCAGCAATATTACTTTAAATTTTTATTCGGCCTTTATGAGAATTTCAATATGTAACTTATTTTGACCAATTTATTATTTATAAATTGGTTTGATAATGGTAAGAATTAAAATAAATAAAAGTTAAACCTTCTCCTGCAACATTATGTCTTCTCTCTCTCTCTCTCTCTCTCTCTCTCTCTCTCTCTCTCTCATTATTTACACTACTAGAGACACAAATTATGAAGGATGCAAACCAGTTTTAAAGTTCCAAAAGCAGCACATTCAAAGATTGAAATTCTGTATATTCACAATGCCAATTAAGTACTGGAAAACAGTCGTACACTAAATTTATTTTTTTTTAAATCGTTAGAAAATAATTTTATCATAAATATGAGCATGATTTTCCCCAATTTGATTATTTAGCTTCTGCAACAAAATCTGTTCCAAAATGAAGATTATGATAATACAGGAAAATTTCCGGAATGCTAAATTAAAGTTTTAATGTAATTTTACATGTAACCTTGAGTTAAATATGCTATTGGTTTTGCTCTGCAATACATCATTTTTTCTGCATCATGTATACAATGGTGTCATAAGAAGAAATTGATAATTTCTACATACTGGTTACAACAGGCTTGACACCCATATCTAGTAGGTGAAAACATTTGGTTTACTCAGGTTTTATCCTTCATCTTGCCTTACAAGAAATCATAGAATTTCTTAGAATGAATCTTGGAAGATCTTGGGAATATATTTCAACATGTTATTAGTTATAAATATTTAGTTTTATAACAAAAATAGCAGTCTAGAATGATTTTCTTCGTTTATAAAGACAAAGGTCTAAAAGGACAAAAACAGTCAATCACCTACTCGAAAGAGTCAGATATAGTGGTGTTTGGTTGATTGCAAGTGATGACGTCAGTATGAAATTGTCAATAGACTTCTGTGAGATGCCTCAAAATGGGTGACATAATATATGATCTTTTCAAGGGTCGTCTGGATGAAAGCTTGCTAAGAAGAGTAGGTTCTATGAAGGGAAAAATAATTCACTGTTATCCATACTTTGCTAAAATAACAAATGTTTCTAATGTAATAAGAGATCAAATATGAGAGAAGTATATTTCTGAGAAGGTGAAATTAAGTGCATCAAAACGAGGAGTCTGAGATACCTTGCTTCCATTGATTACACTGTCTTGAGACTTTTCTTTATCGAAAGCCATGGCTTCTTTTGACAAAATCAATCGGCATTGCATCCGTCAAGGAGGCTGCTTGTTGTGCCCTGTAACTCCGTTACAGTTAACTGTTAGGTGGTTATTTCTTACAGAATTATAAATATTTTATACTAACTTGTTTGTTCGATGTGTATATTCGTTGTATCCACAGTGTGCTGCCTTCCAGAACCTGCTTTGCGACAATGGCACTTTTGCTCCCAGTATTCTCCATCTGTTAGTGAGTCCAAAGTGGTAGCGTTCCCGTTTCTAAGATTCCAATCTGAGAATCTTCGTTGTCTTCGTTGAGGATGTTTGTATCAGCCTCCATGGTTGCAGATGTATAAATAGGGCCCAATCATTCCGGATTTAAGATGGAGAAAACTGGACTGTTTGTCAATAACTACAAAATTCAGCCATAAAATCAAACTTTGGAATTTTCACAAAATTTAGACCTGTACAGTTTGAAAATTTAACAACATTGACAAATTCCAATCAGGTAAAAATCATTTATGAAATTATTATTTTCATACTTACAAAAATTTATATTTCCAGATTTTGTGTTTGTCCACATTTTGAGTAACAGGAATTTGTGCTTGGACAAAAATCTAAGAAATAATTTTGATATATATAATTAATTAAAGAAATGTGTTATTATATTTATTTATTATCATTGACAAATCTGATTTGAAAACATTTTAGCATTTCTTAGTAAACCATATTTTAGATCCAAACAATTTATTTTTCGATTGCCCAGGTTTTTAAGTTCTAAAAAAACTAAAATCGTTTTTTTAAATAAAAAAACATCTTTGTAGAGTTTTTCATATAAGTAAGCAGTACAAGTCTCCATGCGTCCTGATAAGACAAACTCATTAAAAAAATATTAATATAGAAAATATAAATTTATTATATATTTTGTTCACCTATCTTTAATCCACTCATAACATTTATAATAAGAAATTTTTTTATTTTTAAGCGCATAAAATTGAAACGTATTTCGAAAACCTTGTTTCTTGAAGTTGCCATATGGTAATTTGTCATAATCAGTATCACTGCATCTAACATAATAAAAAGTAAAACTTAATTTATTCTTTATTTATTTATAACATCATAAATATAATATTTTTTTATTTTTTATCTGTAATCTCTTCAGTCTTTCTAGACTTTATTATGAATAAATATGAGCACCAATATCACTTGCATATTTCTACCCTCATTTCAAGACCCATGACAAACGGTCGTTGTTGTTGTTGTTGTTGTTGTAGGGTTTAATGCCATTTTCAGCACAAGATAGGCTATACATGGCGGCCAGTATTAATAGTGGAGGAAGACCCCGGGAAGAACCACCGACCCACGACAAGGTACTGGCAGGCTTTCTCACGTACCCACGTTATCCGAGCCTGAGACTCGAACCCACGCAGACAGAGGTGAGATGGCAGTGATCCTGAACGGTGAGCGCTTTAGACCACTAGGCCACTCGGGGCCCCCCAAACGGTCGTAAGAATATATATATATATATATATATATATATATATATATATATATATATATATATATATATATATATATAAGGCACATCTCACCCAGTTCAGATACCCCTTTCATCTCAAAAATGTGATGTTTATCCTGTATAATCGACACCTGATGGCCAGGTATGATATATTCGTTAAATGTTTCCAACCAGGAAACATGGCTTCATTTGTGAAAAGGAAACATTTATTCACTCTGTAAACACATACTTCTATCATTTTATTGCTGCAACTAGCTAATATGAAGACTTTCAAATTGGCTATGATTTTTCATTCATTATGGTAAACAGATGAGATTAAGAGCCAGTGGGAACTTGTCAGCGATAAAGTAGCTGATTTAAAATGGATTGGGTTATGGGCTGCTGCAAATTATTCCGAGATCAAATAGATGATTTAAATTGTATTGGCTCAAGAGGTAGTAGACATTTTTCCTTGATCAAATAGTTGATTTAAAATGCAAAACTATTCTAACCTAGCAAAGGTCGGAAATATAACAATGAGAGATAAGAACAGAAGAATCATACTTTTATAAAGTTTAAATGTGAAACAAATGAAAAACACTTTAATTTTGATCGATTTCATTATTGAGAAAGACATTAACAAATCTGTTGCAAACGTTTTATTTGCTTCCTCTCTTGGTACTTTTCCAGAGTACCAATGTTATTATTTTAACAGTATGTAGTCTATCTAGGGTCACATGACCCCCATTATCACGTCATGACGTCACGTCGTCATAGCCTTACCCAGCTGGCGTGTATTATACTTTGCGTTTTCACAGCGTACGGTTGTTTTACTTATAAATATGTCGTATAACTCTGGCTCTGGGACCTCAGATGAATATTTCAAGGAACCAAAGCTTCCGCAGATGTCAGGAATTTTATTTTTTTTTCAAGGACTGAGGTTAGTTACACCACTGAATCGAATTATTTAATATCTTCGTATGCGAATGCTAGGCTTTGACCTGATGTGTTCATTTTGCCAGGTTCTTGGACATTCAGATGGACCAGATCTGTTCTTTTTCATCAGATTTGGGAAACTCAAATTACCTTGGACTAGGCAATAATACTGCGTCATCGTTGTCTTCAGTAGTAAATAGCACTATACAAATTTCTGGTTCATAGAAAACCACGCCCTAGTTTAATAAACATGCCTTAAATTGTAGTCTGTATTTAAAATATTTTGTTGGTTAATTTTAATTCAGAATTGAATTTTATGCGGTGTGCATCTTAAAATCCAGCAATCTGACTGACGGCAGTCTAAGTTTTTCTTGAATATGATAAGTCAAATTTCTTAAGCCTTAGGCACATTAAGGAAATTAGAGTCATTGATTTGCTAGACTCTGGATAAAAATTGAAGAATAACATGTTTATACATTTTGAACGTGAAAGAGGTGAAAAAGCCATTGATAGGAAACACATTAGGAACACCGTTCCAATCGATTTTATTCGCATCCTCTCTTGATACTTTTCCAGGTTACCATTGATTTTCATTTAACAGTATGGCGGCAATCTAGAGTCACGTGACCTTCATTATCACATCATGACGTCATGTCATATCTTCGTACGAAATTGTTAGGCTTTGACCTGATATGTTCATTTTCACCAGAGTTTGGAAATTCAGATTTACCTGATATGTTCAAATTTCCAGGTTTTTGGAAATGAGGTCACCTTGGATAAGATAATAATACTGCGGCATCGGTATCCTTGGTAGTAAGGGACTATAAACAAAGATGCTTTAAATTGAAGCCTATATTTAAAAGATTTGATTTGTCAAGTTTAATTCAGAATTGAATTGTATGCAGTCTTTATTTTACCAACAGATCTACATGTC
The DNA here is from genome assembly GCA_016617855.1 of Megalonaias nervosa. Taxonomy (NCBI): domain Eukaryota; kingdom Metazoa; phylum Mollusca; class Bivalvia; order Unionida; family Unionidae; genus Megalonaias; species Megalonaias nervosa. The sequence goes on along the minus strand of JAECUM010059079.1, from coordinate 39,192 downwards.
AGGATTTAAAATATCTCTATAGTACAGTAATCTGACTGAAATCTAAGTTTGACTTAAATATGATAAATACGATGTCTATAACACATTAATCTGACTGAAATCTAAGTCTGACTTAAATATGATAAATACGATGTCTATAACACAGTAATAAACTTGAAATCTAAGTTTGACTTAAATATGATAAATACAATGTCTATAATGCAGTAATCCGACTGAAATCTAAGATTTCAGAACTTTAGTGAAATTATTGTCTTGAATTGATCGATTCTGGATATAAAAAGAGAAGATCACATGTTTATAAACTGTAAATGTGAAAGAGGGGAAAACTACAAGGACTATAAGTACATTAACAAATCTGCTTCACGCAATTTACTGGCGTCCTCTTATATTTCTTTTCCAAAGTACCAATGTTACTCTGATAATAGTATGAGTTCAGAATCTGGATGAATATTTAAATCAGACTTAAATCAGACCAATTGAATGTCTTAAGCTTTGACTTAAACATAAAGACGAAATAGTAAGACTGAGTTAAGATTCTTCAAGAGCCATTATAGCACAAAAAAGCGAACTACGACTTAAAATAGATCACACTGGTCCTATCACATTAATTTATAAACCGCTCATGGTAACTACTGTGTATTAACTGTGTTATATTAGCACGGATAATAAACCTTACATAGTCTGGGCAATGTATAGATAGTACATAGTTGGACAAGTTCAGTGTTTGCTGAATAGAGTTTAAATAAGAAGGCGAAGCCCTCCGTTGCGTTCCACTGTTTTCTCAGAATCTCACTACCTCTTACGCATGTCGCCTGTTTCTTGTAAGAATGTCTAAGACATACAAGATCTTTTTTAAATAGCACGTATAGCCAGTGGAGAAAACTGGGGAAATTATTTTTGTTTGAAAATCTAACTCTATGAAATATAGGAAACTGTACAGCGCCACCGTAAACAAATATTAAAATGTGTGCAATTATTTTATTTATTTTCATATTATCATGTATGATGTTCGCAACAAACCTTGTTCTGAATAAAATGGTATGCTAGAATTGATGTTATGCATGAAAATAAGCTAATTATGCTTATTTTGCTTAAGCTTACACAATATGTTTTGGGCAGTATTGTACATTAATGACCTTAATTATGGGGAAATTAGGAATCTTAGAACACAGGAGTTGAGTCGTTGTTGTTGTTGTGGTTTGGATTTTTAACGTAGCTTTAACAATATTTCAGTCATATCGCTATGATGTCTGCAGTGTGGCAGTTTATAGTGATGTCTAGCACTGGGGCATCATGCCGCAGACATTTAGCATGATGTCCCACCCAATCACATTATCCTGACACCAGGCCGACCAGTCCTAACACTAACCTCTTACAAGCGAGGAAGCGGTTAGTACCATTTTTGTAATTCTGGTATGACTCGGCCTGGGATCGAACCCACGACCTCCCTCATCCGAAGCGGACGCTCTAGCCATTAGGCCACCGGAGCGGTCAGGAGTGGAGTCAACTTAATTTTAAAATTTTTGCATTAAGTGAAAGAAATATAGAGTGAAAGTGTTTGTTTCATTCATTTTGAGTTAACCGGAGCATAGCTGAATTAAAAATAAAACCTTCTTTGACACGTTTTTGATGATTCATGGCGACATAAAAGGTAGATCGAATATACTGCATCATAGATATGCTGACGAAGATTTTGAATTCTACCTGAACAAAGCTGGTAGGTTAAAGAAATGATCATATATATCAAAGGTTAAGGTCAAGATAATTCATTACGTACATGGAATATAACAATCTTTATGCTTGGGTCATGGGGGAATGGATTCCGGTAATAAGATGGGCATCATGACAACCATTATACTTGGGTCATGGGCCAATGCATGCCGGCAATAAGATGGACAACATAACAATGCATGCCGGTAATAAGAGAGGCAACTAATTATGAAATTATATCAATAGGAGAAGATGTGTTCAGAATATCAGAGAACATAATGCTGGTTGTATTTTAAATGTGGATTTGAAAATTTCTTTAAACTTCCATAACAATTTCAAGAATTGCCCGTTAGCTCCATGAAATTAGGTCCAGGTTAAAATGATTTATCACCCTTGTAAAAGAAATTAATTAAACCTAACGAATAACGATGTGTTTGGTAAAGACATGGAAAACATTAAAAAGCAACATTAGTAGGTACAGATAAAATAACTAAATGCTTGATAAAGAGATGGAAAATATCAGGAAAGGAACAACATCAGTATGTACAGATAAAAATATATTTTTTTCAAATGCCAGGAAGATGACAGATGCTAAGTGAACGATTATTACCTGTGACTTAATGTTAGTGTGAAAACCGAAAACAAAATTAAATTAATTAAAGTAGAATATGGTGGATTTACTGCATCATAACTATCTATATGATTAATGTACAAAATCTACTACAATATGTTTAGAAATAAATACGGTGATACAATGAGACTATTTCTGGCTGATAAAGATTTAGTATGTATCTATGTTGATATAGAAAATCTTTACAGCAATACGAAGGACGATATCAAGTTCTAGGACACTTATGATTATCCAGAGGATAACTTATGTCAATTACCACAATAATTTAGAAGGACTCTCTGTTTTGTAAGAATAATTTAAATGATGTTCCAATATTAGAGAGTGGTTGGTTAAGATCAAAGCTATATATTCATTCACAACAAACACAAAAAGAAAGTTTGCACAGGAGTCACACAAAGTGTAATCAGAGAGAATTTCACATTTAGAATGTACAGAAAGTGTTTTTAAACAGAAAACAATAAAACAAATTAATTTGCTCAGATTATGCAGGAATGAGATGTTTACAATCAAAATGAAAAAAGCAGCAATGTTTAAGACTGTATCACGACTATCAGTCTTTTGGATGGTAACGCTAACACATACCTTGCGGTCACACATGCATGTCAGAGGTAGTATTTACTGGAGATACAAACACTTTGTATTGAAAAGGAAAGTCAAGTCTGATAATTTCATTTTTTGTTTTTTTGTTATTACTTCTATTCGATTTCAGCTTACATTTCGTCCCGTAGAATAGGGTGCTTCGTTGCAGTTTTGTCATTGCTGTAAAAGAAAAATGTCATATCGCGCGTATTTAGTCTAAAATCATTGATTCCAATGCGTTTTTGTCATTGCTGTAAAACACCATATAATATAAAATGTATTTAATCTGAAATCATTGATTGCATTTTTATCATTGCTGTAAGACACAATATCATATAGCATGTATTTAGTCTTAAATCATTAATCGAATTGTATATTTTTCATTGTCGTAAAACACAATGTCATACAACGCGTATTCAGTCTGAAAACATTGATTACATTGCGTTTTTGTCATTGCTGTAAACCACCATGTGATATAGCATGTATTAAATCTGAAATCATTGATTGAATTGCGTTTTTGTCATTGCTGTAAAACACCATATGATATAGCGTGTATTAAATCTGAAATCGGTGATTGCATTGCGTTTTTGTCATTGACGTAAAACACAATATCTTCTAGCGTATATTCAATATGAAATCATTGATTGCAGAGTTACACTTTGTAAACTCAAAAATACTAATATTTTAAAACTTTGTACCATTGTATCTTGAAGATTACTACAGTCATAAATAGGGTTTTCTTAATTGAGATTTCCTTAATTAACTCCATCTATTTGTCTTACTTATAATTAGCTATTATCAAGATCATACTTACGTCGTCCTGAGACGACATTCTATTGCAAGTTGTGCTAATCACAACAGATGGAGAAAGAATAACGATATAGTCTCAGAAATGTTATTGTGTTCACTCTCTACCAGATTCCTTGAAATCTTTTTTTGCCACAATTAGTCACTACACAAACTGTCATGTTATGAGTTCCACGTAAGGAAAGGATATATTAATTGTGCTAAAAGTGATTTGTTATACTGCTAAATATTAAAAGATTTTTGGAATTCTTTATTCGCTTCTTTTCTCGTTCTATTTCTGGATTACTTACTCCACTTCTTTGCAGATTATTAAGCACCCTGTAAGCTCATTCTAGGAGAATCAAGTGTGAGGTTTGTTAAAGTTACACTGATTATTTCCATATCTATGATCAAGTCACAAGAACCCCCTCCACCAAATAAACATTTCTCTACTTGTCAGTCATTGATCGGATTTCAATGTTACTGTAAACAAACGTGTTCCAGTGAGTACCATCTTCCATCAGACGCTTTTGTAAGTGTTTTGCCGATCTTGAATCCTTTGAAGGGGCACTAGAATAAAGTGTACACTGATCTGAAATCCTTTGGAGGGATACTTGGATAAGGTTAACAATGATCTGAAATCCTCTGGAGGGAAACTAAGATAAAGTGGGCACTGATCTTAAATCTTTTTGAGTGGTATTTAAATAACGTTTACAATTATCTGAAATCCTTTGGAGGGTACTTGGATAAAGTAAACAATGATCTGAAATCCTTTGGAGGGAACATGGATAAAGTGAAAAGTGATCTGTTAGTATCTGAACGTCAAGTTGTCTTTTAAGTTTTGTGCAAAACATCATAGACTTGTATCATCAGTAACAAATTTATCTGTACATTACATGACCCGGTTCTCGGCTTTCTCGATTTACAATTGATAATAATATTTGTCTTAATCGAGAGAAAAAAGCAAATGAATACGAAAAGAATTATTTAACCACCAATCTTCGTATGACACGAAAATTTCGTAGTGATTCAATCTGAATAAATGTTGATATTTTCACGAGCATTCTATCCGCATTGTTTAGCATTGAATGGATTGTTTCTCCTTTTTCCTTCATATTAAATGACAAATCCACGCACATTAGAGTCACATGATGAAAACGACCCATATACTTTTGAATCAGCGAATGTAGCATCTAATTGGTCTCTCGATATTGATAAAACAAAGGATTATACTCTGATGTTACCCTGTAATTTGAATGACGGCAGTCACTAGTGTTGTGTGATTCCAAGTCGATTTACAAATTTGTTAACATCGATTTCAATACAGAAATATTCCATACAGATCGCAAACGGTATTTTCAATCGACTGTAACTAAAGTGCCGCAAAAATGCCGCAGAGTGTCTAAAAAGGTCGATATGTGTGTTGGTGCTATGTAAGCCAAATATAATTTTGATGTCACCAGTCAGGTTTAGGTGGGGTCCGTCTCTACCAGAAATTTACAGAAGGTGACAGGTATAGCCATTGTCGAGTATCAGACCAAGTACTTCATCACTGTATCCAGTCACACATACCACAACACTAAAGGATCCGGACAAGCTAGCTATGTTTGTAAGTTGTCTCATAATACCTCGAGCACTATTCTTCTCCCTTAAGACCAAAACCCAGCAGGATGACAACCAACACCACCACAATTGGCACGACTATTAATAATACTACCATTACCGAAAACATTATCAGCAGCAGCAGCAGTAGTACCACCACCTTTACAATGCAACAACAATAATAATAATAATAATAATAATAATATTCCATGATTATGTGGAGAATATCTAAGTCTAGTTTTATTTCCAAGTAATGGCAAATAGAAGGAGGAATAATTTCTAATTTTGGGAGTTCGTCACGGCACAAATACATTTTAAACTAGAGTGTTCGTAGCTCGCTTCACTACTCGCCCCCCCCCCCCGAAAATGAAAAGAATAAATAAAAAATAAATAATAAAATATGAGCTTTTGGGTTCGGGTAACAGATAGTAAGAAAAGCCTGGGAGGTCAATTTTAGTTGCATGTCTGAATTCGTATTATCGTACTCAGAAAGAATATATATGGTTAAAAGATCCGTATGTCAACTGTTTGTTCGTTATGGCCTTGGGACAAAGTTCACGGGGTTAAGAATAGACCAAAATAAGTGACATATCTGAATTTGCAAATTCACGTATATATATATATATATATATATATATATATATATATATATAGTGTGTGTGTGTGTGTGTGTGTGTGTGTGTGTGTGTGTGTGTGTGTCAACCGTTGTATGCTTTGGCGTTGGGACTAGGTTCACGGGGTAATAATAGACCAAAGTAAGTAACATATGTGAATTCACAAATTTACGTCCAGTATATGTATGTATAGTTTACAGGTAGGGGATCGAAGTTATTTCTAAGTTGTGACTTAGGGACTACAACTATGTGCCACAGGGCATAACTAACTAGTGGGCCGCATTGCACCTTAATAGTTGGTGTATATTGAAAAGAGTCAAAATACTAATCGAGTCGTTCTTTTCATGGCAATATTTTTACCATCCTTCATTGATCAATCAATAATAAAATTGTTACTGAATGGAAAAATATTTTGATTCTTTGTTAGATACGATTTTGTCACTTTAGATCTTTCTTTACGGTGTCTTGATAAATAAGTGACTGTCCTAGCCGAAAAAGTTGTAAATGAATGTTGGTATTCATGTTTAGTAACCCCTTTGTACTTGCCTGTAATGCGATAATATGTCAAAATGTGTCTTTAAATATTTTTCTTTCAAATACACGATATGTATATGGTGAGCTAAACTGTTTTTTTTTTTTTTTTTGTTTTTTTTTTCATCGCTCCATTTACACCATCGGTTTTGCATTAGCAGCAGAGAGGGTGGACCCTACAACTTTGTAGAGACCTTATTTTTGAAAATTAAGGGTTCCTACGAAGGCTGAAAAAAAAGTTTTTGCTTTAACAGTAAAAACTTCTCTAATTGACCAGATTTTTTCTGATTTTTTCACAATCTGGTCACTAGGCGTATGTCGTCCACCCTCTCTGCTGCTATGGTTTTTATCCAAAAATTGTATCAAGTCTGTTACGATATCTTGACCTTGGATCATGTAAATTTATTGTTATAAAACCAAAGGGAGCAGCTTGTGCTTTTGAAAAGAAATTTTTAAATTTGTTCATGTCCATGTCCCCAGAACACCAAGTATAATAAATATTTTGTAGAGTATAATTATCTACTCCATTAAATACAACTAAAATATTGCAGTTGTCTCTGATTACTTTTGGAATTTGTGTATATCTCTGAGTAACATAAATCACATCCGTGTTTTTATGTCTACCTCGAGAAAATATTCTAGCTGGATTTGATTGTTTGTCCAGCATAACATCGTCATACACTACTAAATTATTAATGAATCCATCCAGATCATCTACGGATGGTGCTTCATCAATATCAGTAATAAAGTCTATGACTTCACTGTCTTCATGCAACAATTTTGCGTTTTCATTAAAATCTTTAAATACTTCGTAACATCGCTGATCATCTACAGATGGCGCTATCAAATACAATTTATCCCACTTCAGCCATCTCATTATTAGATTGAGCAATAATTGCGTCTTCCCACTTCCAGATGGGCCTATTATAATCATTCTGATAGAATTTGGTAGCGCCGGGTGATGTTTTTCTGGTTCTTGTTTTCGTGTCGCAGAAAAGTCAATTATATCCATATAATTAATAATATGAGTCTATATTGTGTTCGATGCAGAGCATCTACACCTACTACTGAATTAACGACAATAACAACAAAAAATAAAAGACGAGCACTTACAGGTAAGTGTGTGAAATGTGGCACCAAGAAATATAAATCTATTCCAACAAAGACAGGTGGGGGTGATATTGCTGCTTCGTTAGGAAAATTACCAGGAACTCCATGGGCTAAATACCCCGGTGAGAAACATTTACCTGGATATAATTATTGTGGTCCAGGAACTCGACTTGATATCCGACTTGACGAACGAGATCAACCAAAACCAGGAGAGTATCCAGTAAATAAGATTGATCAAGCGTGTCACATTCATGATGTCGCGTATAAAAGTAAGGATTTGCAACAACGACATCTCGCAGATGTGAAATTGATTCACACGTTAAATTCTATACCTAATAAATCTCTCAGAGAATCTCTCGCTAGCTTTCTAGTAAAAACTGCTATGAAAGGTAAACTAGTGCTAGGGGCTGGCAATTAAATTATATAACTATCATAATGGAATCTGTTTATTATTCCCCGAGAGGGTATTGGAGATGTAAAGCAGCGATTAGTAAACTCGCCGAAGCAGCAAAAGTTTCACGTGATGTTGCTGCATCATCATTAGCACGACAGGCAATATGGCAAATCTTCCTAAGTCCACCTAAAAGAATTCAGTATGCGCATTTTGATGTTAGCGTTCCTAATGAAGTTCATCAAGCGGATATACTGTTTTTACCACACGATACCATTAAAACACGTAAACGTCAATACACGTATAGATACGCGTTAACTGTCGTTGATGTTGCGAGTAGATATAAAGAAGCGGAGCCATTATCAACAAAGACAGCATCTGAAGTTGCATCTGCGTTTGAACGCATTTATCAACGTGGTGGTCTACGATGGCCACGGTTATTACAAGTTGATCCCGGTAAAGAATTTCTTGGAGTAGTATCATCGTTGATGAACAAACACAACGTTAAAATCAGACGAGGACATACTGAAATTCATCGTGATCAGGCAATCGTTAAACGATTTAATAGAACACTTGCTGAGCGGTTATTTGGATACCAATATGCGAAGGAAATATCTACTGACCTCAAGGATAGATCTCGTGAATGGGTTGCAAGATTACCGAGTGTGATAGCTGCGTTGAATAATGAAATTACTCGTGCAACTTCCATGAAACCTTCTAATGCGATCAAAAAAAAAATATATACCCCGTAGCAATGGCTACGGACGACATGAATCTTTCTCTCAACCAGTATTAGGTAATGTTACAGTTAGATATTTATATGAACCTGGTGAACTTGAAGGCGGTAAAAAAAGAGCAACCGATCCTATCTGGAGCGTGACTACACATAAAATTTCTAGCGTGGTTAGATCCACTGGTAGACCTTCAATATACAGACTAGATTCTACAGCCCCTCAACGCGGATTTGTACGTGAACAATTACAAGTAATTCCTGAGAATACGCAATTACCACCAAGCTCAATTTTGTAAACGTCCAAAGCCTCGACGTCGATTACACTCAAGACAGGTCAGCATCACATTATCACGTGTATGACCGAGATCATTATTAATTCTGCCTACGGTAAATTGTCTTGGATTAAAACACTGCCATGACATATTACAGTTGCAACTTGCGCAATGATTATTCTGTAGTTGTTTTAGTGTTATAATAAATTCAGCATCAAGATCAAAGTCACGCTTATTTTTTTTGTCAAATTGCTTATAGCTGACTAATTTTTTATTGATATCGACATTGTTAGTGATTTCTTCAGTTATTACGTAATCTACAATAAGCAGTTGCGATATTCTCCTGACTCGAGATACGGCGAGATAGACTAAATTCGACCATTCAATACGATCATCTGCAATCCAGATTCTAGTATCAGTTATAGTTAATCCCTGCGACGAGTGAATTGTTATAGCGTATCCTAATGTCCATGGCGATTTATCCATGTTCAACGCGTTCTCAACAACATCAACAGCAACCAACACGATATCATTCAAGACAAGATTCTGTACCCTCGGTGGAACCAAGGCACCTGGTATTTCAACTTCAATATTTTGTCGTCGAGTATCTGCTGGGCGATAACAAAAAGGTACATGTAGATCCGGAAACTTTTCTTTATGTAACGTAAATAATTTCTTTTGTAGTTCATCACGAACTATCTTTCTACTCGCGACTATCAAATCAGCAGGCCTCCATAAAATCCAAAATTCATTCATAGAAGTTTCTGCAATTACTTTACGCAGTATCTCACATTGTATTTTATCTGGTTGTAGTCTGATTAATCTTTTAAACTCTTTCAGCGGCTCATCAATAGCTCTATGGTCATCATTTATTTCTTCGTAATAATCAACGTTATTCTTTAGCCATTCATGTGGAGACTGTCCAACAAAGGGTGGTGGTTGACCATTATCGCCACACATAATCACAGCAGTATTCTTTGTCAATAACCATTCAAGAAATGTTTTTAGTGTTTCTAACGACGCCGTGCATATCTCGTCCCATATAATATACCTGGGTATATATTTTTCACCCATCCGCGATGGAGTCCATGTATCTCCGCACCATCTAAAGAAACTGTGATATGTACATGATTTTACTCCTCGTTGCTTTATTTCTCTAGCAAGTTTATGTGTAGGTGTCAAAACAATTATATTTGAGGTATTATTCATAAACAAGCTAATCGCACGAGTTGTTTTACCTGACCCTCCACACCCATTAAGATAAACGGTTTTATGTCTAGATACAGGATCATACACAGATGGTGCAGATGACTTTGATATTTGATTATTATTTTTGTAATATGTCTCCGCAATTTCAACATCGGCAGATTCAGAATAACTAAGTATATTTTCTTGTTTCATCCTCCATGTCCCCATTCACCATTACCGAGTTTTAATAAATCTTTATATTTTTGTGTACATAAAATGAATCCGTAGCGACTCTGACAGCGTGACGAGGAAATCTGTTTATCATCGATAATAGATTTATCGAAACATACGCTAGCATCGAAGATCTTAAATGAGTAAACTGCGGTGACTCGCCATCGGTATAGCTCACAATGGTACCTAGTTTTGTTTCATCTGATAAATAAGCATTACATCGGCTTATAAATGTGTTTTTCTCCATCGTATCAGCGATTATAAAATCGAGTTCAGCATCGTCCATAATCAATCTTGTACACGCTCGTTTATGATCATGTGATCCTCCTTGTGTAAACTTACCGATTATTTTTCTGCCGAGATCTTTTGCAAGTTTCTCATCGTGTTTAGCATCAAATACATCAGGTTCTGGCAACCAATCTTGCTTCTGTGAACTATACGATATAATCGCTTCAGTTACTCTCAACGATATTAAAAATCCAGCATCAAGCATATATCGCAATAGTACTATCGGAACCCAACATCACTCTGAAAAATGTCTTCCGAACCAAATATAAGTAATCGCATGGAGATCTTCTCTAAACTCGAATGATTCTACGTGAGCAAATCCTGTTAAGTCAAAATCTGGTCCTTCCATGGGAAGGGGTCCGTTTATTGCAACCCTGGTCATGTCATGTGTAGGATGTCCGAATCTCTTAAAGTATTTAGAACATGCTCCATATCCAAGAAAACTCCCAGGTTAACATGCTACCATATCAACCCTAGATAACATCACTATAATCGTATTTGGTGTTCCATAATCCACCGTGTCCATATTCTATACAACTTTTCTTGACATCTTCAAGAAATTCCGATCGTGTCGTTTTCCATGAATTTTTCTCCTGAGCGAAATGAGCAGCGACTGACGGAACAGTAAAACAGTTATTCAGTAATTGTCTAACTATGACATCATCAGAGGTATATTTCAGTGCAAGATGCTCCATATCCTCATGGAGAGATTTTGTACGATAAATATCACCATTAGGTCGTACAAATTGATCGTAATGATTATATTCCGAACTCTGAAATAACCAAACAGAAACAGGATCGGTTTTACTAATATTCTTGATAAAATCAAAGATATCACCGTCATAAAATTTAACCGTTCTATCTCGTGGAAATATTGTTACTGCAGCAGTCCATGCGTGCGCGTTATGATCAGTAATATCTATCGGAGTTCCATTTTTTATATATTTCGGTTTGTACAAAATCTCTCCGGTTAATGTTTTTACTGCTATTGGAAATCTCAATTTCTTCTCTAGCTCAGCAACGTCGCTGATAGACGCTCCGGTATCTTTAACCGACTCTGCCCATGTATTTATTTTTTTACGTCTTAAATCAGTTAAACCATTACCACGTATCGTTTGTAAAGTGTTCTGTAACTCGCTCAGCTACGCAGTTTATCCTCGTTGATGCTGTCAACGGTGATGACAATTTCATCGGTTTGAGATCCCCAACATCAGGTTTATTATTCAGCGGAAATATTCCATAGACAACCGCAGTTACAGGGTACGATTTCTCATAATACGGTTTATCTATACCAGTTAGTATTCCTGGTTTAGATTTATTACTCAAGAAGATATTATTTCCTGACTGCACGCGGACGGGATCGCGCTTGTCACGAATAATCCAAATATCTTCTTCCGTATTTACAATAAATTTTATTAAAATAAAATATTTTTGATTATCAAGGTGGTTAATGATTACTCTTCCTCGTTTGTCATTCATCGTATTAGAAACATTTTCAACTTTGAATGTTGACCATGTATGAACTGCACCATCGTCACGAAATTCCTTCTTGGCCTCACGGATACGTTTAGTTATATCCGCATTCGTTAAAGCTAGATCTTGCATCGAAATACTAAATTTATACTCGGGTAGTCTGTCAAGATCGAATCTGGTTGCGTAGGGTTCAATCACGGATAATTCTTCCATATTATAATTAAGGCAAATATATATTTAATTGAACATTAATCTTTTGTATATGATTCAACCAAATCAATGCCACTGGTTAAAAATCGGTTATACGTCTCCGTGTAACAGAATATGCGTGAATGAATACTGTAGTTATCATATACAATGCGTCAGAAATGGGAGTCTAGGACCAAAACCGTGTATTGTGTGTAGTGCTGGAGTGCGAGGAAGGACTCAACTGTGTGCGCAATGCGGTGGTAAAAAGTACAGAGAGCTGAAACGATATTACGATAAAAAATATAACGCTAACTCTCCTATAAAGACCGAAGAAGATTTTTTGGCTAGATTTTCAAAAAACAATGATTTAGACAAATAAATATTATATATAAATGGAACAAAATGAGTTTGTGTCACATCCAATCATCACTAATTATGAAGCATCACGCGATGGCATCATCAGGAATTGCAGGTTGAAAAAACCAGTCGGTAGTGTTACCAATACTGGTTATCTTGCGTTTAATACCAAAGGAAATAAACATTATTTATCACATAGATTTGTGGTCGAGTGTTATTTTGGATTGATCAAAGATGGGTATGTGGTTGACCACATCAACGGCAATAAACTTGACAATTCACTTGAAAATCTACGTATTATCACGCAAAGTGAAAACTGTAAGTTTGGGAAAACAGGTCACGCAAGATATACTGTAAAACCTGTTAAATCAGTGAATGCAGATGGTGAAGAAATTGTGTTCAAGTCGATTTATTCCGCTAGTAAATATTTTGACATAGTACCACAATCGGTACAACACGTGGCAGAAAATATATATAAATCTTCCTTTTCCAAAAGATTTGCACAAAAAATAAGATTTCAATACGTTTAGTCTACCGTATTTTTAATGTTACCAAATGATTACTTGATACCTACTGAAATATAATGGTTGGGATACAATACTTGTCAATATGAGGTATCCACAATGCGAAACATATCCAAATCTATGATACCTACTGAAACATGATGGTTATGTTAGTTTTCCCAAGGATTTTGTTTAGCTATTATCACAGTCAATGGTCCATCATTATCGCTGTCATTTTCACTCGTATTTTCACTCGTATTTTCACAATGCTCTCTTAACTGTCTTATACGAAAGTTCATAATCTTTCTCTGTTCGTATTCATGAGATAATTCTAGCTTGATTTTGTCAATAGCGTTTGAGAGAGGCACAAACAATTTTACCTGATTATCAGTGACAGTTGCCAGTGACTTTAACATTCCTTGTTGGATAACTTTCATGAATTTATAATCAGCGGATAGCGTAAATCTGTTCTCGTTCTTTCGTTGTTGTAATGAGTCAAAATCACATAGAATCTTTTCAGCATTAAGATTGTCAAATACATTGATACCGTTATGTTGTAATTTTTTAATCGCAGAAACAATGACATTGATATTTTCAAAATTCATTATATAATAAGTGTTTATTTAATATTTAAAAAAATATTAGCTCCCATGACTTTTTTGGTCAGGGAGCTGTTTTTTGTGTGATATATGGTTATATACAATGAAGATAATGGTTATATACAATGAAGGTGATAAATGGTTATATACAATGAAGATAATGGTTATATACAATGAAGGTTATTATGATATATACAATGAAGATAATGGTTATATACAATGAAGGTGATTATGATATATACAATGAAGATAATGGTTATATACAATGAAGGTGATTATGATATATACAATGAAGATAATGGTTATATACAATGAAGGTGATTATGATATATACAATGAAGATAGTGGTTATATACAATGAAGATGATGATTATATACAATGAAGATAATGGTTATAAACAATGAAGGTGATTATGATATATACAATGAAGGTGATTATGATATATACAATGAAGATAATGGTTATATACAATGAAGATAATGGTTATATACAATGAAGGTGATTATGATATATACAATGAAGGTGATTATGATATATACAATGAAGATGATGGCCTTTTCTCTACCTGTGAACAGAAACTAGCACACCCACCCCCAAATATCAAATCCGTAGGGTGCAAAACTGACACCTACTACGTGTTGACACGCGGGTAGGTATAATAATTTCTATTCACAAATAGACTAGGGCTCGGCCAAGGCCCCCAATAGATTATAAATCTTGGCCTAAAATCGCCTCCCGCAGACAATTTGTCTTTCTCGGGTTTCGAACCATGGGCGCCAGGACGAGAGTTTCTATGCGCTATCAATTGAGCTATCGGACCTTGTTATAAATACATACTGAAAAAGTTAGTATGTGTTTACCAATAGCCTATTTCCTAAAAACTACAGTAACAAAAACCACAGTTTTCTGTGTAAAATGGGATTTCTAGTTTCCAAAAAATATATATAATTCTGTATAACATTGCGTCTATGCGTAAGCCGTAACCAAGGAAATTGATTTAGTCATAGCGGATGTTCTTAAAATAACTTTACGCGGTAATCGGCACATATACACAGCCGTTATGGAATAATCAATATGCAGCCACAGCCTTCTAGATTATAGATTTCGATTGCGCACTGTGCGCGGATTTTATGTAAACAAAGAATACAGTATTATAGACAAGCACTATACATCCGGATATTTTTTTTTTTTGTTATGATAAAAACGCATTATGATTTCACATACAGGTTTATATTTAGTTCTTCATTTCTTGTGTCCAGAATGCGATTGTTTTTGTCTGTAAGTTTAAAGTGTATCCTTGATAATAACGGATTATGAACTCGCAGGTACATGGGGTTAATTGGCTCTGATACAATTAACCAACCGGGAGGGGCCAATGGACTAAAACTGAATAATATGTACCCTTGCTGGGACTGGCTAGACTTAGAAAGATCTATCTGATAGCTGCCTTCAATAACATCGCATACCAGATTGACTACAATAACTGATGTTATGTTTACAATGCCTGGCGATATATGACGTCCGGCACCAAAAGGGTTGTTATTGTGTTTTAGTATAACCGGTGGTGGGGCTATTTGTCTCCACGATTCAATTACTCCCGGATAATATTCTTCAATAAGATCATTTAATAATTTCTTCATTTTAGCGTTATTTAAATCTGGTATAACAAATGTTTGTAAATCTTTTTCTGTTATTTTGTAATGATCAAGGAATAATTGCATCAATATTGGATTTGTGTAAATGCTATCGAGTTTAGTCGTGTGTTTATAATACTTCGATTGACGATGTATAAATCGAGTAACATCCCATTTAAATGTTTTATTGACTCGATTATTTGCTGCTTTACACTTTCATTATAATGTTGAGATAATGAAATAAGTAAACTTCTTCAATCATTAAACATTTTATCGTATTCAGGTTTAAGAGTATCTAAAAAATGTTTAATAAATCCTACATCAACAATATTTCGCTCTCCCCCATCTGTCATCCTGATAACAGTAAATGCTGATCTAGTCATCTTGGGAATTCTTTTATCGTCAAAATCGATAAAGTAGTATGTATTGTTGTTTGAATCAGATTCAAATAATATATATCTTCATGGATATTTTCCTCGATATTCTGGATTTTTAATGAATTTTTCTTCACTCGTTTTAAATTCTTCTATTTTTGGTTTTGAAACTCCATTATAAACAAGTGCGACTTCAGGCCATCCTAACACTGATCTAATCGAACTTTGATAAATATCTACGAGGTAATCAGGAGAATTTATTTCAATAATCGCTGATAGTGTTGGTTCGTAAGCAGTAATCGCTATTTTAGATTCTTTCCCTGTGATAGATTTAATTCTGCGTTGGAACTCATCATTAATCTCGTCTATTTGATAACTGCCCATTGTAATTCCAACAACTTGCCAATCAGGTGTTCCATCTGGTTTATTCTTATTCGCAAATACCAGTGAATTATTTACTGTTGTCCACCAAACGGTTTTGACCTGATATTTGGCCAACTATGATAAACTCGTAATTGTGCTAGCGCTATTTCCTTTGCTGGAATTGCGGTCGGAAAATTAACGCTAAATTCAGGATTGGTTGAACTTAATGATATCATAGTAGTTTTTGACGGCGTTGTATTAGCTACGATCTGCTGTAATAGTTCGCGCGACTCTGACATTATTGTTATCGTTATTATTTAATTCTCCATTTTTCCGCATTGGTTATTATCACTAGCGATTATGAATGCTTCATTGTAGGTTTTCATTATCGTTACGAACTCCTCATCAGATATTTTACCATCACTGAGATACAAGGAAAGATACGAGCATAATTTAGTGTAGGTGGCTGTTGCTGTGTGCAATTTCATTATGTATTCGTTTAATTTATCATTTCTACACGTAGATATTTTCTTAGTGATAATACTGAAAATACCTGCGCATGTTGTTGCCGTTGAAACTATAATTGTTACAACTGCAGGCGCTGTCATCGTTATTGTTGATAGTAATAATCCAGTTCCAGCAATAACAGCAGAAACCGAGTATACCATTATATCAATAACAACCATTCGTCGCCGATATTTTTTTACCTTTATCGTGTAATCGTCGATGATATTTTTTAGTTTGGTTTGACACTCACATACTTGAGTGTATCTGTGACGTTGAACGTCGATAAATGACTCTTGATTCATTATACTTATCTAGATAACTAATTGAGGAGTTTCACACACAAATTCCAAGCACCACCAGTATAGTGCTCTGGTTAAATTTTCATCAGATGCTTCCAGCAGAAATGTTTCTTCCGCATCTTTATTTATTATGACGGATACAACTCCAGAAAAAGTATCGTTTGAATAACGCCATGGAAATGTAGTAAATATACTGAATTTTGCACTACTAAATACGGACAGTCTGTATACACCAGTGACTTCTGCGGTGTGTTTGAGATTATTATCTTGCAGTGTCCATACTCCTAATCCTGATGCTACTGTGTATACTACGTTGAAGATCTGCTTGTGAGGAATTTTAATAAGATTCGTTTTTTCAATGATATTAGAAATTCCACTAACAATATCGTTGATTTTCGTAGAAATGTAAATAGATTTATTAATGACTTTTTTGGAACTCCACCAGTCGTTGACATAAAACTTACCGACATTAACACGAAAATCAACGATATTGTTAGTGGAATTTCTAATATCGTTGAAAAAACGAATCTTATTAAAATTCCTCACAAGCAGATCTTCAACGTAGTATACACAGTAGCATCAGGATTAGGAGTATGGACACTGCAAGATAATAATTTCAAACACACCGCAGAAGTCACTGGTGTATACAGACTATCCGTATTTAGTAGTGCAAAATTCAGTATATTTACTACATTTCCGTGGCGTTATTCAAACGATACTTTTTCTGGAGTTGTATCCGTCATAATAAATAAAGATGCGGAAGAAACATTTCTGCTGGAGGCATCTGATAAAAAATTAACCAGAGCACTATACTGGTGGTGCTTGGAATGTGTGTGTGAAACTCCTCAATTAGTTATCTAGATAAGTATAATGAATCAAGAGTCATTTATCGATGTTCAACGTCACAGATACGCTCAAGTATGTGAGTGTCAAACCAAACTAAAAAAATATCATCGACGATTACACGATAAAGGTAAAAAAATATCGGCGACGTATGGTTGTTATTGATATAATGGTATACTCGGTTTCTGCTGTTATTGCTGGAACTGGATTATTACTATCAACAATAACGATGACAGCGCCTGCAGTTGCAACAATTATAGTTTCCACGGCAACAACATGCGCAGGTATTTTCAGTATTATCGCTAAGAAAATATCTACGTGTACAAATGATAAATTAAACGAGTACATAATGAAATTGCACACAGCAACAGCCGCCTACACTAAATTATGCTCGTATCTTTCCTTGTATCTCAGTGATGGTAAAATAGCTGATGAGGAGTTCGTAACGATAATGAAAACCTACAATGAAGCATTCATAATCGCTAGTGACAATAACCAATGCGGAAAAATGGAGAATTAAATAATAACGATAACAATAATGTCAGAGTCGCGCGAACTATTACAGCAGATCGTAGCTAATACAACGCCGTCAAAAACTACTATGATATCATTAAGTTCAACCAATCCTGAATTTAGCGTTAATTTTCCAACTGCAATTCCAGCAAAGGAAATAGCGCTAGCGCAGCTTCGAGTTTATCATAGTTGGCCTAATATCAGGTCAAAACCGTTTGGTGGACAACAACCAAATAATTCACTAGTATTCGCAAATAAGAATAAACCTGATGGAACTCCTGATTGGCAAGTTGTTGGAATTACAACGGGTAGTTATCAAATAGACGAGATTAATGATGAGTTCCAACGCAGAATTAAATCTATCACGGGGGAAGAATCTAAAATAGCGATCACTGCTTACGAACCAACACTATCAGCGGTGATTGAAATAAATTCTCCTGATTACCTCGTAGATATTTATCAAAGTTCGATTAGATCAGTGTTAGGATGGCCTGAAGTCGCACCTATTTATAACGGCGTTTCAGAACCAAAAATAGAAGAATTTAAAACGAGTGAAGAAAAATTCATTAAAGATCCAGAATATCGAGGAAAAGATCCATGGAACTTAATATTTGAATTTGTTCCATGGCGTCATACACATTACTTTACCGATTTTGACGGTAAAAGTATTCCCAGGATATCTAGATCAGCATTTGATTTCGTCGTAGAAACCAGGACGCAGAATCGACAGATTGTTAATGAAAAATTTTTTAAAGAATTTTTAGATACTCTTAAGCCTGAATACGATAAAACATTTAATGATTTAAGTTTACATATTTCATTATCTCAAAATTATGATCATAATGTCAAGCAGCAAATAATCGAGTCAATAAAACACTTAAATGGGATCTTATTCGATTTATACATCGCCAATCGAAGTATTATAAACGTTGCAACTAATCTTAATGAACAGGGTTACACTAATCAAGAGCGTAAACAGTTATTTCTTAATCATTATAAAATAACAGAAAAAGACTTACAAACATTTATTATACCAGATTTAAATAACGCTGAAATGAAGAAATCATTAAATGATCTTATTGAAGAATATTATCCGGGAGTAATTGAATCATGGAGAAAAATAGCCCCACCACCGGCTATACTAAAACACAATAACAACCCTTTTGGTGCCGGACGTCATATATCGCCAGGCATTGTAAACATAACATCAGTAATTGCAGTCAATCTGGTATGCGATGTTATTGAAGGTAGCTATCAGGTAGATCTTTCAAAGTCTATCCAGGCTCAGCAAGGGTACATATTATTCAGTTTTAGTCCATTAGCCCCTCCAGGTTGGTTAATTGTATCAGAGCCAATTAACCCCGTGTACCTGCGAGTTCATAATCCGTTACTATCAAGGATACACTTTAAACTTACAGACCAAAACAATCGCATTTTGGACACAAGAAATGAAGAACTAAATATAAATCTGTATATACGCTCATAATGCGTTTTTGTCACAATGCGTCATCGTAGAACAAAAAAAAAAAATATCGGGTCAGAATAGTTGTTTGTTATTCTGATAAAAGATAGAATAGTTATTGTGTCATTCTGATGCTTGTTTGCAGAAAGTGCGATGATATCACAAAACACAGACATAATAGTTATTTTATTCAATCTGATGTCTATCAAAGATAGAATAACATTTTTTTACCAGGCAGAATATAAATAAATAAATAAACTTTTCAGTTTTGCCAGGGGTTTTGTTTAGCCATTATCACAATACTCTCTTAACTGTCTTATACGAAAGTTTATAATCTTTTTCTGTTCGTATTCATGTGATAATTCTAGCTTAATTTTGTCAATAACTTGAGAGAGAGGGTCTATATTGTAACACTTGGCAAGTCTCTATATACATTTCTCTCAAAAACACGGATAAAAATTATTTTTTCACTGTAATTGATTATATAATGAAGCGCGATAACTCTGCTCTGTCTCTCTGTAGAGCAATAAACGATTATCTCCCTTGTAATACATGTTATCTATAGAGGTTTCAGTCCCAGTACGGACACGATATATATCGTTTTTCGTTAATTATTTAGTGATCTATCTGTTTTCTGTAAGCATCGCTGTTAGTGAAGCAGCAATTTGTAACAGAGAGGAATAATTTGACTCTAATAACCTTAAACTCACGTCAGTTTTATATACCAAGTACGTAGAGTTATTTTTAGCTCTAACGTATTTTGACCTTAACGAACGATAACTCATGCGTGGATTATTTTATTAATTTTGAAAAATTAAAGTAAATTCACGCTACATTAGTAATACAAGTCCTGTGAGACAGCGCAAATATTTTATATACTTAAATTCAACTGTATTATTGATAAGAGAACGATGGCCGAAATGGTAGGACGGTTGGACGTAGATCGAAGCTCTACAGACTCTCGCGTGTTCGAGTCTCCAAAAATGCTAAAGATATATTATCTTGCATTTGGCGACTGATGCTATTTAATTGGGGGAACCCGGAGCATTTCCTCGAAATCCACAACAGACAAAATACACTCTCCTACCATACATCCTTGAGGGGTGTACCTTTTACACTCCCCGGGGTTTTTTAATGGGGGGGGGGAGTGTACAAAATCTGTTGGACGTAGACAAGATTCCCCCGTCATCACCATTTGTATATATTTCATGTTCATAGAATCATCTATATGTTTGTGCTGTCCAAAATCAAATTCAAAATCATAAACCATCTGAACCATATAATATATGTTGTGCTGAAATCAAAATCATAAACCATCTGTATATATTTCATAACCATATATCACACAAAAACAGCTCCCTGACAAAAAAAGACATGGGGGCTAATATTTTTTTTTATTTTAAATATATAAATATATATATAATGAACCATGAAAACATCAATGTCATTGTTTCTGCGATTAAAAAATTACAACATAACGGTATCAATGTATCTGACTATCTTAATGCTGAAAAGATTCTATGTGATTTTGATTCATTACAACAACGAAAGAACGAGAACAGATTCACGCTATCCGCTGATTATAAATTTATGAAAATTATCCAACAAGGAATGTTAAAGTCACTGGCAACTGTCACTGATGATCAGGTAAAGTTATTTGTGCCTCTCTCAAACGCTATTGACAAAATCAAACTAGAATTATCTCATGGATACGAACAGAAAAAGATTATGAACTTTCGTATAAGACAGTTAAGAGAGCATTGTGAAAATACGAGTGAAAATACGAGTGAAAATGACAGCGATAATGATGGACCCCTGACAGAGTCAGGGACTGTGATAATAGCTAAACAAAATCCTTGGGAAAATTAACATTCTGCTTAGTATAATGCAACCTACACACGTGGATATTGTATCCCAACCATGTTTCAGTAGGTATCAAGTACAATATTGCCCGTTGTGCAAAGTTTTCGTTGAGTTTGCTAGTTTTCGTTGGGTCAAAACCCCAGGAATGTTAACGGGAATTAACATTACGTTTTGATTTATCGATCAAAAACGGGTTTTTTCCAGTTATTTTGTTTGTATTATATGAGTTTTTATGATAAAAAGTCGGAAAAAACCAGTTTTTCATCGATAAATTTAAAACCTAATGTTAATTCCCGTTAACTTTCATGGGATTTTCATCCTCAGAATTTGGCAAAATCTGACTGATTTTCACTGATTTTTGGTCATTTTTCATGCAAAAAACGAGATTTTCGAACAAAAAAAGCGGTTTTCGGAACAAAATCAACGAAATAAAAAAAACCACTAAATATTTATAAAAATTATTTTTATTTGCAGTACTTGAGATCCAAATTCACTGGTATGGACAATCAGGATAGCTTTTGACATTAACTCGTATAAACAGATAACTACGATCATTATGCTTGACGGAGCGCTAAATCATTTGGTAACATTAAAAATACGGTAGACTAAATGTATTGAAACCTAATTTTTTGAGCAAATCTTTTGGAAAAAGTAGATCTTGTAACCCCGTCTGCCACTTGTTGTACCGATCGTGGTACTATGTCAAAGTATTTGGCAGCAGAATTAATTGATTCAAAACTAATTTCTTCCCCAGTCTCTGTATTTACGGATTTAATAGCTCTCTTTCTGTATAATTTACACCTTCCTGTGTTTCCGGATTTACAATTTTGACTCTGCGTAGTAATTCGTATATTTCCAAGTGAATTATCAAGTTTATCGCCGTTAATGTGATCCACCACATACCCATCTTTGATCAGTCCAAAATAACACTCAAAAATGAACCTGTGAAATAAATATTTATTTTCCCCAGCACTGAATCTAAGATAACCAGTATTATCAATACTACCGACTGTTTTTTTCAATCTGCAGTTTCTGATCACGCCATCACGAGATGCTTCATAATTAGTGATGATTGGATGTGACACAAACTCATTTTGTTCCATTTATATATAATATTTATTTGTCTAAATCATTGTTTTTTGAAAATCTAGCCAGATAATCTTCTTCGGTTTTTATAGGAGAGTCAGTGTTATATTTTTTATCGTAATATCGTTTAAACTCTCTGTATTTTTTACCACCGCATTGCGCACACAGTTGAGTCTTTCCTCGCACTCCAGCACTACACACAATACACGGTTTTGGTCCTAAACTCCCGTTCCTGACGCATTGCATATGATAACTACAGTATTCATTCACGCATGATTTGTTACACGGAGACATATAACCGATTTTTAACCAGTGACAATGATTTTGTTGAATCATATACAAAAGATTAATGTTCAATTAAATATATATTTGCCTTAATTATAATATGGAAGAATTATCCGTGATTGAACCCTACGCAACCAGATTCGATCTTGACAGACTACCAGAATATAAATTTAGTATTTCGATGCAAGATCTAGCTTTAACAAATGCGGATATAGCTAAACATATCCGTGAAGCCAAAAAGGAATTTCGTGACGATGATGCTGCTCATGTATGGTCAACTTTCAGGATAGGACATATCGTTAATATGATGAACGACAAACGAGGAAGGGTTATTATTAACCACCTTGATAATCAAAAATATTTTATTTTAATAAAGTTTATTGTAGAGACAGATGACGATATCTGGATTATTCGTGATAAGCGTGATCCAGTCCGTGTGCAGTCGGGAAGCAATATTGTTCTCTTAAATAACAGATCAAAACCTGGAATACTTACTGGCATTGATAAGCCTTACTATGTACAAGGTTATCCAGCGACTGCAGTTGTCTACGCAATATATTCGCTAAATGATAAACCTAATGTTGCGGATCTCAAGCCGATGAAAATATCAAGAATAAACTGTGTAGCTGAACGAGTTACAGAACATTTTACAAATGCGATACGTGGTAATGGCTTAACAGATTTAAGATATAAAAAAATAAACACATGGGCAGAAACGGTTAAAGATGCTGGTGCATCTATTAAGGATGTTGCTGAACTAGAAAAGTTATTAAGATTTCCAATAACAGTAAAAACACTAACCGGAGAGATATTATACGAACCAAAATATATAAAAATGGAAACCCTATAACAATCGTTGATCATAATGCACATGCATGGATGCTGTAACGATATTTCCACGAGATAGAAAAGTTAAGTTTTATGATGGTGATATATTTGATTTTATCAGAAATATAAGTAAAAGTGACCCTGTGTCTGTTTGGTTATTTCAAAGTTCAGAATACGATTACGATCAGTTTGTACGGCCTAACGGTGATATTTATCGTACAAAATTTCTTCATGAAGAAATGGAACATCTTGCATTGAAATATACCTCTGATGATGTCATAGTTGGACAATTACTGAATAACTGTTTTACCGTACCATCGGTTGCTGCCCATTTCGCTCAGGAGAAAAATTCATGGAAAACGACACGATCAGAATTCCTTGAAGATATCAAAAAAAGTTGTATAGAATATGGACACGGTGGATTATGGAATACCAAATACGATTATAATGATGTTATCTCAGTTGATATGGCTGCATGTTATCCTGGGAGTTTTCTTGGATATGGAGAATGTTCTAAATATTTTAAGAGATTCGGACATCCTACACATGACATGACCAGGGTTGCGATAAACGGACCCCTTCCCATGGAAGGACCAGATGTTGACCTAACAGGATTTGCTCACGTAGAATCATTCGAGTTTAGAGAAGATCTCCATGCGATTACTTATGTTTGATTTGGAAGACATTTTTCAGAAAAATGTTGGGTTCCGATAGTACTATTGCGATATATGCTTGATGCTGGATTTTTAATATCGTTGAGGGTAAGTGAAGCGATTATATCGTATAGTTCACAGAAGCAAGTTTGGTTACCAGAACCGGATAGATTTAGTGTCGATGATGCCAGGAAAGAATTCCCTGATATTGATGAAGATCATGTCATTAAAATAAGTAATTGCAGGAACGAGTACGATGAAAAACTTGCAAAAGATCTTGGTAGAAAGACAATCGGTAAGTTTACTCAAGGTGGTTCATACGATTATAAACGAGTGTGTACAAGATTGATTATGGACGACGCTGAACTAGATTTTATAATCACCGATACAACGGAGAAAAATATATTTATAAACAGATGTAATGCTTATTTATCAGATGGAACAAAACTAGGTACCATTGTGAGCTATCTTGATGGCGACTCACCACAGTTTACTCATTTAAGATCTTCGATGTTAGCTTACGTTTCGATAAATCTATTGTCGATGATAAATAGATTTCCTCGTCACGCTGTCAGAGTCGCTACGGATTCATTTTATATACATAAAAAATATAAGGATTTATTAAAACTCGGTAATGGTGAATGTGGGACGTGGAGGATAAAACAAGAAAATATACTTAGTTATTCTGAATCTGCCGATGTTGAAATTAAGGAAATATATTACAGAAATAATAATCAAACATCAAAATCATCTGCACCATCTGTGTACGATCCTGTATCTAGACATAAGACTGTTTATCTTAATGGGTGTGGAGGGTCAGGTAAAACAACTCGTGCGATTAATTTATTTATGAATAATAGTTCAGATATAATTGTTTTGACACCCACACATAAACTTGCTAGAGAAATAAAGCAACGAGGAGTAAAATCATGTACATATCACAGTTTTTTTAGATGGTGCGGAGACACGTGGACTCCTGAGCGAATGGGTGAAAAATATATACCTAAGTATGTTATATGGGACGAGGTGGACACGATGTCGTTAGAAACACTAAAAACATTTCTTGAATGGTTATTGACAAAGAATACTGCTGTGATTATGTGTGGCGATCATGGTCAACCACCACCCTTTGTTGGACAGTCTCCACATGAATGGCTAAAGAATAATGTAGATTATTATGAAGAAATACATGATGACCATAGAGCTACTGATGAGCCGCTGAAAGAACTTAAAATATTAATCAGACTACAGCCAGATAAAATGCAATGTGAGATTATGCGTAAAGTAATTCCAGAGACAACTATGAATGATTTTTTGAATTCATGGAGACCTGCTGATTTGATAGTCGCAAGTAGAAAGATAGTTCGTGATGAACTGCAAAAGAAATTATTTACGTTACATAAAGAAAAATTTCCAACGTTACCTGTACCTTTGTGCTATCGCCCAGCAGATACTCGACGACAGAATATTGAAGTTGAAATACCAGGTGGAGACGCTGAAAATGTCCGAGTACAAAATCTTGTACTGAATGACATTGTTTTGGTTGCCATTGATGTTGTTGAGAGCGCATTGAACATGGAAAAATCACCGTGGATGTTAGGATACGCTATAACGATTCATTCGTCACAGGGATTAACTATCTCTGATACAAATATCTGGATTGTAGATGATCGTATCGAATGGTCAAACTTAGTCTATCTTGCAGTATCTCGTGTTAGAAGAATAACGCAACTACATAGGGTTATTATAGATTACGTGATAACTGAGGAAATTACTAATGACGATGTTGTAATAAAGAAAAAATTAAATGGTTATAAACAATGTGACAAAAAAAATAAGCGTGATTTTGATATTGATACTGAATTTATTATAACACTAAAACAACTACAGAATAATCATTGTGCAAGCTGTAACTGTAAGATGCTATGGCAGTATTCGAATAATAATCCAAGACAATTTACCGTAGACAGAATTAATAGTGATCTTGGTCATACACGTGAAAATGTGATGCTGACCTGTCTTGAATGTAATCGACGCCGGGGCACTAATTTACATAAGTGAACGTGGTGGTAATTGTGTATCTGCAGGAATTACTTGTAATTGTTCACGTACAAATCCACGCTGAGGGGCAGTAGAATCTAGTCTGTATATGGCAGGTCTTCCAGTGGATCTAACTACGCTAGAAATTGTATGTGTTGTCACGCTCCAGATAGGGTCAGTAGCTCTTTTTTTCCCACCCTCAAGCTCCCCTGGTTCGTATAAATATCTCACAGTTACATTACCTAATACTGGTTGTTCACGGCTTTGTACGTTATCGCTACGAGGTATATATTTTTTTGTTATTGCATTAGAAGGTTTCATGGAAATTGCACGAGTAATTTCATTATTTAGCGCAGATATCACACTTGGTAACCTTGCAACCCATTCACGAGATCGCTCACCCGACTTAAAGTCAGTAGATATTTCCTTTGCGTATTGATATCCAAATAACCGCTCAGCAAGTGTTCGATTAAATCGTTCAACAATTGCTTGATCACGATGAATTTCGGTATGTCCTCATCTGATTTTAACGTTATGTCGCTTCATCAAAGATAATACTGCGCCAAGAAATTCTTTGCCAGGATCAACTTGTAATAACTGTGGCCATCGTAGACCACCACGTTGATAAATTCGCTCAAACGCAGATGCAACTTCAGATGCTGTTTTTGGTGATAGCGGCTCCGCTTCTTTATATCTACTTGCAACGTCAACAACAGTCAATGCGTATTTGTACGTGCGTGATTTTCGTCCACGTGTTTTAACGGTATCATGTGGTAAAAACAAAATATCTGCTTGATGAACTTCATTTGGGATACTGACATCAAAATGTGCGTAATGAATTTTTTTAGGTGGTGGTAGATAGATTTGCCATATTGCCTGTCGTGCTAACCATGATGCAGCAACATTACGTGAAACTTTTGCTGCTTCAGCAAGTTTACTGATTGCTGCTTTACCTCTCCAATGCCCTCTCGGGGAATAATAAACAGATTCCATTATGATAGTTATATAATTTAATTGCCAGCCCCTAGCACTAGTTTACCTTTCATAGCAGATTTTACTAGAAAACTAGCGAATTTATCTCTGAGAGATTTATTAGGTATAGAATTTAATGCGTGAATCAATTTCACATCTGCGAGATGTCGTTGCTGCAAATCTTTACTTTTATACGCGACATCATGAACGTGACACGCTTGATCAATTGCGTTTATTGGATACTCTCCTGGTTTTGGTTGATCTCGTTCGTCAAGTCGGATATCAAGTCGAGTTCCTGGACCACAATAATTATATCCGGGTAAATGTTTCTCACCAGGGTATTTAGCCCATGGAGTTCCTGGTAATTTTCCTAACGAAGCAGCAATATCCCCCCACCTGTCTTTGTTGGAATAAATTTATATTTCTTGGTGCCACATTTCACACATTTACCTGTAAGTGCGCGTCTTTTATTTTTTGTTGTTATTGTCGTTAATTTAGCAGTATGTGTAGGTGCTCTGCATCGAACACAATATAGACTCATATTATTTATTATATGGATATAATTGACTTTTCTGCGACACGAAAACAAGAGCCTGTAAAGCACCATCCAGCGTTACCAAATTCTATCAGAATGATTATAATAGGCCAATCTGGAAGTGGAAAGACGCAATCATTGCTTAATCTGATAATGAGATGGCTCAAGTGGAACAAACTGTATTTAGTAGCACCATCTGTAGATGATCAACGATGCTATGAAGTACTTAAAGATTTTAATAAAAATGCAAAACTACTGGACGAAGACGGAAATGATATTATTGATTTTATAACAGATATTGATGAAGCACCATCTGTAGATGATCTAGATGGATTCATTAATAATTTAGTAGTGCATGATGATGTGATGCTGGACAAGCAATCAAATCCAGCTAGAATATTTTCTCGAGGTAGACATAAAAACACGGATGTGATTTATGTTACCCAGAGATACACACAAATTCCAAAAGTAATCAGAGACAACTGCAATATTTTGGTTGTATTTAATGGAGTAGATAATTATACTCTACAGAATATTTATTATACCTGGTGTTCAGGCGACATGGACATGATTAAATTTAAAAACTTCTTTTCAAAAGCACAAGCTGTTCCGTTTGGATTTATAACAATAAATCTACATGATCCAAGATCCAGATATCGAATAGGTCTTGATAAAATATTTGGATAAAAACCATAGCAGCAGAGAGGGTGAACGACAAAAATTGAGTGACCAGCACGTGAAAAAATCTGGTCAATTAGAGACGTTTTTACTGTTAAGACAAAAACTTTTTTTTAGCCTTCGTAGGAACCCTTAGTTTCAAAAAATAAGGTCTCTACAACTTTGTAGGGTTCACCCTCTCTGCTGCTCGGCATTTGGAAATAAACTTTTACAAAAGTTTTATATGATATTGAGCTTAAAATTTTCTTCCATCGCTTTAAAATGACTTTCTCTCTATAGATGTATTTTAAAAAACTACTAACGCGCGGGGCTGCTGTGAGCGCGAGGCCCTATTGGGCCAAATCACACCAATCGGCCTAAGGCCGGCCCTACCATCCGCCCATGACCCACAGACGTACAGTCGTTACATCATAAACAGTTTCACCCCAAGATATTTGCCACTCCCCCACCCCCAACCCCTTGAGGTGTGCATTGCGGTATTCGCGGACCTAAATAAAATCCCACAGTAACATCGGGAAATACCATAATATTAAAAAATCAATAACTTCAAATTTCTAAATATTCATTATCCAACCGATATCTCAATGCAGACCCAGTACCTGATACATGAATTTGCATGGAGAAGACCACGTAATGTATGGCATGCGTTTTATCTACACGTGTTTCAAATTTCTCACCTAAGAATAAAGTACTACTTTCAGTGGAGTATGCCTAAGTCATATCCGGTGCCGGATTACCAAATAGGCAGAGTAGGCACCGGCCTTTGGGCTCCACCGCCTTTTAGGGGCCCCGCGACAACGGATCAAAATAATATTGAATTGATTTGATCTTGACGTATTAGGAGATAACTTG
>JAECUM010059077.1:0-16584 GCA_016617855.1 Megalonaias nervosa | reverse complement strand
TTATTTTCCCCACCCGCGCAGTATGCAACAGATGTTGATGCTGAAGTTTGTTAGGGGAGGCAACTTCTATTGTCCGACCAATCGTATTCTTACTGTTCATATATGGCAGTAACCAAGTAGATGTAGGCAAAAAGCTAAAAATAAATCCAACTGTTACTTCACTGAAACATCTTTAAAGATCTTGCTAAATTTGATTCTATCAAATGGTTCTCAAGTTATCCTGCACGCACACACGCGTGCGCGCACGCAAGCATGCACACAAAGTGTCGGCTTCAATACCACGACAAAGTTTGACTGATGATAATTAAGCAGAGATTAGAACGGTAAAATTTCATACGCGTAGATTTTTGTCCCTTAATATCATTCCAAAATATCTTTGAAATTAACCATCGCAATTATGACCGACAGGACCATATCGTAAGATAAGTATGTCTCACTGGGTAAGTTAACTTGTATGGAAAATATGGAATACAATTCATCCTTTCAACCATATCAAAATTATTGTGGAAGACGAAAAGATGTACCAAAAAATTCCTTCCTGTTTTATCCACGTTTACAGTTGTGAAGTTAGAGAAGGCCGCCAAGTTTCTTAAGTATGTTCTGGGGAACGTTTTTCCTTGTTCACCATGACACATATCTACAACGATTATGTCATTTTCGTCTCTCACGGCAACGCCACAAATGCAAGCCACCGCATTGCATTTCCATGTCCGTACGTGAATCTACAACGATACAACAAACAGATTAGCGTAGGAAATTGAAGAAGCCATATACAAAAGTATCAATAATATATATTTGACAAATATCAAACTCGCCATCAGCAATTCGCGTCAACAACTGGGAAATGATATCAGATTGACCGCGAGGAGACCTGAATTGAATTTCAAAACGTTTTGACCAAGAGATTCAATCACAAATTCAAACCTGCAAAATATATGACACACATGATTAAACGGTGAGAATGGTTTATTTCAAGATGTAGGGGCAAGTATAATATAGCTCTACCAACAGATACTCATTCAACAAGAAATATGTATAATGATCCTGGAGAAGTGAATGTGGTTTTGAAGCAAATGTTTGCTCTCATTGAAGCAGCAGTAGGAGAGTGGCCATATTGTTAAGAATTATTCAGATATGAAACATTGAAGGATATAAGGGCTCCGTCTATCTTAAGACAAAATTTTAACATTATATTATCTATTTGTATGCTAAATAATAGATGATGCAATCAAAGTTTCCGAATGCAGCGTGGGGTCAGACAGGGTGACCCACTGTCCCCATATTCATTCATAATGTCTCTAGAGTTATTAAGTGCTGCTCTAAAAAAACCCATAAATAAATGGTATAAATATTAACAACTCTGAATATCTAAGAAGTCAAGATGAAAATAATTTATCTCTCTTATTAGCTGATAATTACATTTCACTTAACACGGCTTGATCCTGTTACTTCTGAATGAGGGTGAACATTGACTAAACGCAGTTCATATGGCTCAGTGCAAAAAGAGGTTGTGGTAAAAATTAAGAACAGTAGAACATATTACTTGGAACCAGGTTGTTTTAACCCTCATGAAATGAAATCTGATCTGACCAAACCAACACTATAGTAACTTATGAAGAGAAAATTGAATGAATTAAAAATTACTTGCTAATTGGTCCTTTAGAAATATGCCCACAGTTGAAAAATATCCCAGTAATTAAATCCCCAGCTTTCCCGGAGCCTATTTTACAGTTTTATTGTACCTCCTGACCATATTCAAGCAGTCTTTTTTTGTAACTTCCTTTCGAATGGAAAAGTTGACAAAATCAAAAGGAATACTCAAGTCATTGACTATCAAGAGTATGGGATGAAGATGCCACAGATTATATCTTTTGTACTTAACATTACGTGGATATAAAAATAATTAATACACTCACCCAATCACCATGGAAACTTCTTATAGACATACTTGAAACTTTTGAGGGGATATTATATGGTTATAAATGTATGATGGACTCCACAAAGTTTCACATAAGTTACAAATGTTTGGAAAGATGTACTTTTTCTTCCAACGTCTGAATTTAATGACTATACCACCACAACCACTTAACACATTTTATCAATGCCACCTTGGTGTAATAAATATATCATGATAATTGATCATAATTCATCCTAAAGAATTGTTGTGAAATGTCTGTATTATATATTATATAAAAGTCTGTATTATATATTATTGACGTAATGTGGAA
The DNA here is from genome assembly GCA_016617855.1 of Megalonaias nervosa. Classification (NCBI taxonomy): domain Eukaryota; kingdom Metazoa; phylum Mollusca; class Bivalvia; order Unionida; family Unionidae; genus Megalonaias; species Megalonaias nervosa. Next base: position 14,356 of record JAECUM010059077.1, on the reverse strand, counting down.
TATAATTCGTTTCTTGCATATAATGAGTTAATACCAAAAAAAAAATTTCATGCAAATATTACTTTTGTAGAATTCTGTGGAGTTCTTGACGCAATAACATGAACTTCAAAAAACACTATAATACATACTTGGAAATTAGAATCCCCACTTCATGAAATTATACAGGATATTGGTCACAACTACCAATGATGTTGCAGCTGCATTGAAATATCTTTGCATCGATAAATGTTGTTTATGTACGACAGAATTTACCGTTGCAACGGTATCCTAAACTCTGGTGTCGATGTAACGGCATCTATATACCTTTGATACGGTATATTTATCGTGTCGACGGTATATGTTTTCCTTGCAACAATAATTTCACCATTACAATTTTATCGTCCCAGTGCTAAAATTATACCGTTGCAATAGAAATGTTACAATTGCAATGATTTTCAACAACAAAAACTTACCGTTAACTAAACAGTTCCAAAAACAAACAAGAATTATTCGAAGAATGTCTATGAAGTCATGAAAAGACGATTCATTCTTGTCAACTGTTGAGTGTTAAAACAGTCAAATTAACCGATATCGATTTCAAAGATCTTCACTATTTTCACACAGGGCAAATTAGACAAAAGGACCAAGATGAGTAGTGATAATACGGTTTTCAAGATTAAATGAATGAAGCAAACCATGCATATATTTGACCAGGAGACGAGCGTCGATGAGATCTTGTACTGGAACACATGTACAGTAAAACATCCCATTGCGATTGCCTCCAAATAAAGATCACTCACAACTAGCCAACATGTATGTTAAGTCCCATTTCTAATGTTCAAGAACAAACGTAGCCCATTGAAACAATTCCCCAATTATGACCACATTTTCGTTGTCAAACTAATGGTGTTAGCTGAAGGGTTTTAAGGTATTTTGTAATCTTTCAGTTTCGAGTGTTTGTGTTTCATGTGGTGCTTTTGTTTTCATTTTTAACGTAGATTTAACAATTTTAGTCACATTGCAATGATGTCTGCAGTGTGGCAGTTTATAGTGATATCTAGCACTGGGGCATCATGCTGCAGACTTGTAGCATCATGTCCCACACAGTCACATTATTCTGACACCAGGCCGACCAGTCCTAACACTAACCGTCTTAGTGCTGAGCGCCAAGCAAAGTAGCTGCAAGTACCGTTTTTATAAGTCTTTGGTATGACTCTGCCGGGATTCGAACATGCGGCCTCCCGCATCCGAGGCAGACGCTCTAACCATTTAAGCCACCGGAGAAGCATTCTTTCATTTTCAAATGTTGTGGTCAGATTACATATTTTACTTGTTTCATATACAGAACTGACCTTTTTGAAGGTTCTGACACAAGCCTGCTTTCTGATCAAGAAAATAAACTTGAACAATCAAAGGCTATTTGGAACCAACTATTTTTGTAACTATTGTCCAATTAAACACGGTCTCGTATATCCCCATCAAATTTCCTATTTAAATAATTGCTTTACCAAATTATAAATTATAACGACAAACCGTAACAACAAGAAAGCTGATATATTTTAGTGGATTTTGTCAGTTAATAAAAAAGAAAAAAGATTTGTAAAGGAATTTCTAAGTACACTATCGTCTGCCGTAAATTATGCTTTAAGATGAAATTGACATCCATTTACCTGCTCATAATAAGTGAACTCCCTTGTTATCGTTATCAAGATCTGAAGCAATTATTTTTAATTTGGTTAAGTATGTATTACTTTCAAATGGATTGGAAGTTAAACATTGTAGACCGTGCTGAAATGGACCAAGAATTGTGTAAAACAATCAGCCGTTCAGTAGGTTCGCAGAACAAGAATCAATAAATTAATCAGAAAACAAACAAACAAATTATAATTGTTAGCAAAATCAAATTCTAAGGAAATTAAGTGTCCCTATACGTCAGATGTAAAATTACCGCATCAAAAGTTTGGAAAACTCAAACACTCTTTTAAAAACGAAAGCAAATTGCAGGTTACTCAGTGGCATGCACTCAAATCGAAAATAGTTGTATTATATCTTGTATATTATTTTTACCCGTTTTGTTTTGTTGGGGGGGGGTGGTTTGGGGGGGGGGTTGCTTATTATTATCAAATATCCATCTGTAAGATGCAACATAGACCTTTTGCGCAGTTTCCTCCCCTTATACAAAAAAAATAGATAGCCATACAAACACATGCAACAAGAAGAATAGATTGAATAGTTAACAGGTGTTACCTCTACTGTTCTTCGTCTGCTCCTGAACATTATAAACTCTCCAGTTTTGAACAGATCATAAGTCCTGTCACAAAGATAAACAGTATGCAAATTTGTTTCAAATATTCACCGCTGCCGCAACTGCTCTGCAGCCAGTGCGGCAACGCGAGGTACATATGAAACAACTACAAAAATAAACAATAATTGTTTGTTTTGTTTTGTTCTGTTTTAACTTTGTGGTACATTAGGTCATGCAAGTTATATAGTGTCAAGGCTTTTGAAACATGCCTTGCCCGTGGATACACCATGGCAGTCAACCTGGGATGACATAATTCAAACATTCATCTTTCTGGTCGTGAGTTCAGCATACTAAACACCAAAATGTATGTGTGGATATAAAATTGGTTGTTGCACGAATTTCATCCTAAACTTTGTAAATTACAATATTAGATGCAAACGCGTGGAAACAGTCAGCCACTCACCAACAGACCTGGAATGTAGCATGTACTGTGTAAAGTTACTTGCGTAACCGATACAGTCTTTCTCTACAGCTCCCATATACCAAATCCAAGGTACTTTTATGCCTTATAAGACAGAACAAAAAATCCGCTACACCTGATATTTTTCCCTTTACGAGAAACTAATGAATCTTACGAGAATAAACTGTTTAACTCTTAATGCGGAACAGCAGTAATGCACGTATTAAGCAATATCTGTTTTTATACATATAAAAGACATTACATAATGCTAAAGAATAGACATAAATATTGTAACAAATATTTTCGCAATGTTTGTCAAAGCCATTTTTATTAATGTCTCCAACTCATTCATCATCGTATTGTCATCTTTTCTACTGGACCTACTGAATCATGATAGAGACGCCATTTAAAGAAACACAACAAGTTTTCGAGTCAGAATGATCAGTCTTTTATAACAATTAAAAAGCAACGTTACAGACTCAGACAGTGACAAGTAAAAGTATTTACAAGATTTCCAAACCAGCTCTCTCTGTCTCTCTCTCTGTCTCTCTGTCTCTCTCTCTCTCTCTCTCTCTCTGTGAAGATGGAATTATCAAATTCTTTATGTTGCCAAAATGCAAGAAATAAGAGCAGCAATTTTTAGCGTCCTAACACGATAATTTGTAGGATAAAAGAAAAATATTAAACCAATACACAACTGCTTTCCCAGCGGAAAATCACCATCAAAACCAATACGTGCGTAATAAGGATTTATAAGAGGAAAATACCGTTTGTTTCTTTTTAATTTTTGATACTGGAATATGGAATGCAAAACTTACTTGGCAAAGTTCAAACAAGAACTTTGGACTGCTCTCAATTTGTTAGGAAATTTGATATTCGGATGACTTTTTAGACATAGATTTCACTTTGAAACATTCAGTATAATTCCTTCATATAAATGAAACATCAAGCATACCTTGTGTCGTCAAATGTCGTAATATGTGGATCCCCAGTTGCTCTACACAACCCTGGTTTCACGTTGTCTACGGTATGTAACTGAAGAGGAAACACAAATTACAGGCGAAAACAAAGGAAAAGACAATGCTATAAAAGTTTACAGGGATTGAATGCGTTCTGAAACATCGGGTCTGTAGCGTAGAAATTATGGTAAGAGCGTAGTACATTTCAAGGTATGACCTGTTTTCTGTATAATACGGTAGTGTTATTTTTTAATGTGAGGAAAAAACTCCGTATTACAATATAATCTTCAGTTTGTAATGATATGAATCTGCTCAAACTTGAAACCTAATATAAAGAGGTACTGATGCAATTACATCCAAGAGCCCTACAGAACATTACTGGGTAGAAATATTGGGTAGCTTTATGTTATAAATATGGTGTGTTGAGACAAACTGTATTATATTCTACTCATAACCTGCTTTGCAAGCCAGTGGAGACAACCCATACGCCCCTATGTTATCCGTGTCCGCCTGTGCTGAGATTTCCTCGATTCACAACAATATGTAAAAGGCTACTTAACCAGTCGCTGAGAGCGCAAGTTAAATTTTCTTGCCATTGCGACCCAACATGACATTTCACGCTGTTTGAATGAGACAATCAAAGTTTCTCTTCCAAACACAATCAGCTATAAATCGAAGAAACAAGCAGTTTTGTACTATTATACTGCGTTGTTGGTGATGTAATTTAGTTTATGTGTACTTAAGAAAACGATGAAATCTTACCACAGGCGACCACAGGGGAGAAAGAAGCGTAGGGTAATGTCGCCTGTGGCATGCAACGATGACCTATATCTAATCAGGGCTTAAATAAAAACACAAGTATAGTGTGGTTGAAGTTGTAGAATAGTTTGCTTAGGTCTGCAGACTTTTGACGTTGTAAGGTGACAAATCATCTTTAAATCAGCAGGTAATGATCATGAAACAAACTGTTATGTAGACCCACATGCCAATCCTATTTCTACAGACAATAAATCTCCTCGATGACATATTTGTTCATACTGAATTTGGCAATGAACTCTCGGCTTGTAAGTTGGCTTTCATGAATTGTACGTCATCTCATAATAATCACTTTATGTCAAAGCAGGAGATGTTTTACAAATGGTGATTCTGTTTGTAGGGCTAAAAGCAAAACCCATATACAGCTTCATATAATCTATAAATTTCCATTGGATGAATATGAATTGTTCACGAAATATTTTTATTTTAGTGTAAAACCATTATCTTGCAGATTGGGTTGGAAGATATAGAGAGAACGGGACCCCATTAAACTTACTTTGACTGCTGGTATAGTAACACTCGTCCACTCAGTTCCCACACCGCTTGGTAGCGGGGTCATTTTAATAAAGCAGTCTTGATTATTCTTCACCATGTTGTCCTCCTGAAGGGTCATTTTTATTGGCACTTCAGCCTGACCCCTCCTGGGATTCCAGTCTGAAGGTTTGATAGCAAGTGCACATTTATCCACCATCAGTTTTTCTGCAGAGGAAAGTTGAATCATTTGCTTAAATATCATAATCTTTACCGAAAGAATGTGTTTCTGTGAAGAAATCATCAGCAAATCTTGTTTGATGCATGCAAAATGTTTAAAAATAAATTGGAAATCTTGTAAATAGTGTAAATAGTGTAAACGTGAATGCTGAATATAATGTTACTTCAAAATAAGCGTGAAATGGTTTGTATTATTACAAAGTAAGCATCAAACTTTAGGCTTTGTTGCACACTAAGCAGGAACCTTTAACTGCTGTTGCATAGTAAGCATAAAGTGTTAGGAGTTATTGCAAAGTAAGCATAAAACGTTAAGTGGTAATGCAAACTATTCCTTCTTCTGAAAGAAACGAAACCTACTAGCAAACATGATTCAATAATTAACCGACCACATCCTGGCCACGAAATTGCTGTCGTTAACATGAAAGTGATGCCCATCGTAAAATGATGAAATTAACTTTAGTTTGAGGACAGTTGTACGCTTATGTCAGGCTCAGCGAGTAGTTACCATATTTATATGGCAGTTTTACTGTGACCATGGATCTAGCAAGAACTCATCAGAGTTGTAAGATATCTGTGCTCAAGTTTCACACCTGAAAAAGATTTATCAACATCTGGAGATCGATGTCAACCGACGGTGGAAGGGAACTGCATGTCAGTGCTACACTAGTTAACAAAGTCTTAACACACCTTAAAAAACAATTACGCTCCGGTATTCCTATGATATAAAGACTTTGAAGTTTGAAGACAACGTGGTTTGCTTATAATAGTTCAAAGTCACCATCACGCTTATTCTTATTGAGAAGGATACCCCCTCGATGGAAGACTCTTGTAGTTGTAATAAATGAGTCTTTAACGCAGGTGAAAGTCAGTTTATTCCTGCGTACTGAGTGTGGAGTTAATACGCTTGGAATATACTTCAGCTGTACTCACACGTCACATCAGGAATAGATTCATAGGAAGAAGACTGTTAATTTACATTAATTAATTAGATCTTAATATAGATTAGAGCAGAGGAAGACCGTCACTTTGCAGGCAATCAGCTGTGCCTATGCTAGTCGAGGACATTTGACAACAGCTGTTCACAAGATGCATGTCCAGTTAAACTAACCAATGAGGAAGACACGCGCACTCACATTTCACACCTGGTGAGGACGCAAAACATTTGAAAGTTAGTTGCATTCTGGTGAAAACTGGCCAAAGAATTATTACAGTTGGTAGCCGGCTCTATTTCTTGTTGCAGCAAGACTGATGTTTGAACTCAACACAGCTGAAGATGTCCGTTCAATGACTTTATACTAGGCTAAGACCTATCACAGTTGGAGGATTATCTATTTAGTCTTTAAGTTAGATGTTAAGTTCTACATTCGGTTGCATTCCGATTTTTAATCGTACTAGGTTAAAAGGTACCAGTTTTAATTCCTGTGTTTTTATCTCAAATTGTGTGAAGACGTACCGCAGTTGGAAGACAGCTGTACTCCGACTTCACAATCGGATCTATTTTTGCAGACAACAGGTATGGTGGAAATGAGCTTCACTGTCGCCTCCTTGTCCACTTCGTGGAGCGTTAACATCTCATGATCCACCTGTAAGGTGGGCGATGCAACAATATTTACACACTATGACTTTTGAAATGAAAATTTCTGAATTATTCGATCTTTCACGATAAAACTATAACGTATAAAGAACTGAGGCAGAAACTGTTCAATTTTTGATACGCTTTAACTTACGTCAACGTGTAACCTTACATTTGTAAAACGCTACTCAATAACGGTGGCAACTAAAGAGAAAAGATAATTCTTACAAAATTATGCATTAAATTTCAACCATGGCTTAGAAGTATAAAATAACATACACATATTTATTTCAGATGAGAACAAATGTACATTGTTCTAACCTTACATCTTACATGCAAAAATGATTATGCATACAGATAATATAGTATTATCATACAGTGAAGTGTACATTATTCCTTTATACTGTATAATATTATCATACATCTAAGTGTACATTAATGGTTTATACTGTATAATATTGTCATACATCTAAGTGTACATTAATGGTTTATACTGTATAATATTGTCATACATCTAAGTGTACATTAATGGTTTATACTGTATAATATTGTCATACATCTAAGTGTACATTAATGGTTTATGCTGTATAATATTGTCATACATCTAAGTGTACATTAATGGTTTATACTGTATAATATTGTCATACATCTAAGTGTACATTAATGGTTTATACTGTATAATATTGTCATACATCTAAGTGTACATTAATGGTTTATGCTGTATAATATTGTCATACATCTAAGTGTACATTAATGGTTTATGCTGTATAATATTGTCATACATCTAAGTGTACATTAATGGTTTATACTGTATAATATTGTCATACATCTAAGTGTACATTAATGGTTTATAGTGTATAATATTATTATACATTTAAGTGTACATTATTGGTTTAAACTGCATGAGAATTGTTCATTATTGCATTACAATAGCTATTTCATGGTTTAAAACCTGTCTTTGACTTGAAGCCATAAGTAATTATTTTCAAAGTAATTGTATTAGAAAACAAAGAGATTTAATTTAGTTTCAAAGTTTAATTATGTTAATTTTAATTTATATATATCAAGGTCTGAATTTGAAAAAAGTCGTGTGTTGTCATTGGAAATGAAGTCACAGGAATATTCAGCATAGTGCAATCAACACTACAGTTATTGTATCAATGCCTTGAAAAACAAATCACAAATACTTTCCACACAGATTCGTTGCTGTTGTAGGAATCGTTGACATTAACCGCCATTTTGACATTAACCGCCATTTAGTGACCTTAATGTATTTATTTTAAAGAATTTTTATACCGTTTGATATAATATGGATGCTCTTGCTATATGTAGCAGACCACTGAATATGAAATGGTCAGTTGACAAATATTCAAACGTATTACATAGTTATAATTCTGTACTGTAGGGAAATTGCAATATTAGTGTTTCTGAATTAAAAATTATATCAAATTTCTTTTCGAAAATCCCAGGATGCTTCTACATATAAGACAAAATCGAGGTATCATCCTTCATGGAAAGGAGTATTTATAAGTGAACACCTACCTTCACTCCAACCAAATAATTGTTACTATTGCGAAAGTCGCTTTTGATGTCCGTCATGTTGTTAGCGAAATAAATCCTCACTGAGCAACTCACCTGTAAAAGCGATTATTAAACTTAGGTTCCACACTACAGTTCATACCTTGCAAAGAGTCTGAGTTTTGAAGAAAAATAATTTCCCATATTTTCTTCACTGGTAATCCTGGCTATTTAAAAAATCTTTACATGGCTTAGGTAGTTTTAAAATATTATAATTCCATATATTTTGGTGTATAATTCATGGCTGTAATTTTGGTTACAGCCTGCCTTACTTCACGTGCGCACCTCTTAAAAAGCTGCTAGCTCCACTTGGTAATTTTCACTTCCTAGACATCAAATTAAATTTTTTTTAAAAAGAGCCAATAACTTGTTATTTTGCTTTTCATATATTTCATAATTCATTGATTGCACTTTCATAAGCTGGTGACCGCTCCGGTGGCCTAGTGGTTATATGCGGGAGGTATGCGGGAGGTAACGGGTTCGAACCCGGGCCGAATCTTACCAAAGACTTATAAAAATAGTACTAACAGCTGTCTCGCTAGGCGCTCAGCATTAAGAGGTTAGTATTGGGACTGGTCGACCTGGTGTCAAGATAATGTGACTGGGTAGGATATCATGCTACATGTCTGCTGCATGATGCCCCAGTGCTAGACATCACTATAAACTGCCACACTGCAAACATAGTAGCGATAGGACTGAAAATTGTTAAAGCTACGTTAAAAATCCAAGTCACACACACACACACACACACACACACACACACACACACACACACACACACACACACACACACACACACACACATAAGCTGGTATTGTCTACTCTGGCTGGCAAAATTAATTTGCCTTTTGTAATAACTGCTAAAGTAAGTGTACTTTGGACTAGATCAAACTCATTTTTCCAGCAGATGGGAGGAGCCATTTTGATCAGTTCGCTTCTTTAGTTAGTTCTTTAGATAATGACCATATAAATAAAACTCAGTCCATGAAAATATCACAGAGGTATGCAAGGATTCTCTCTACTATGCATATTGCCCATGCAAACAACTTCACCATATCCTTGTTCCTCTCTCAAAGGTACATAATCAATGTAGACCGGAACCTTAAAAAATTTTCAAGAGAGAAAGAAAATTACAGCAAAAAACAAAAATGAAAATATTCCAGCATTTTAAATAATGTATGTGTATAGTATATTTAATTAAATTATTTGTTTGTTAGTTTTATTTTTTATTCCATTACATGCTATTGTAATGTAACATTGAGTTCAGTTCTGTTTGACCTGACTGAATTTTTTTTTATTTCATTGACGTAAACAACTAACATTGTATCTAGTTTCTGACCTTGTTTCAGAATCAGTGACAGTTTTGGTAAACAAACTTTTTTAATATTTTTTATCGTTCTCAGAGTAAGAATCTTTAAGTTGAATCAAGGTCATATTTGGACTATGTGACAAATAGCATCACAAACTTCTATTTTTTCCAGAACAATGAACTTTTGATCCTCATCCGGGAATCTTTTTTGCGTCCTAATTAGTGCATAACTGTTGTTTTTGATAGATTTTTCTTAGTCGGGCTCCAAACAATTGGGACGTTAAGTTGTTATTATGTAGTGACCAGTTTGGGTTGAATTTCTATTTCTTTTTTCTTTTTTTTTCCAAATTATTGATCTCAAGTGATTCCTTTCCCTGGAAATACATAAGTGCTCCTACAAAATTCTTGGATCAAGACATTTATTGGAAGTTATACTGAATTCAAAACTGGAATAATATTTTCTGTGATTCAACAATAGACTGATGACACTGCAACACTTCGCTGACCACAATAGACGTCATCGCCTTCCAGTTTGGATTTAATCGGGACTCGAACTAAGTTTCATTCAGGACTTTTATTACTAGGACTTCTAATTTTTTAATTCTTGGATTAATTTTTGATATAATATTAACACCGTTGAGTTTTCTTTTCTTAATTTTTCACTTTGTATTATAGGGAAATAAATTACTTGTTAAATTTTAGAAAGCTTGATGTCTTCACTCTTTTATATTACTTACTTCAAGAGCATAGACTCGTAACAGAAAATTGGGCGCTCGTCCTTGGGATATATGAATTTTGGATAACATATTTCAGAAAACATTTTTTGAAATTTAAATTCCCCTAGTTTCGGAATTTTTTTAAATCCCAAGTATTATTTCACATTTTAGAAATCTTTAGTGAAATCAACAGGATTCTTTTATACAATGTCATCAAAAGTGGAGATCTTTCTTTCAAATCCTACCCAGGAACAGTTAGACGTGTTGAAAAAAATGAATTGCTTCAGCTTGCCAGAAAATATGATCTTTCTGAGGCAAAAGCTTCTTTAGCGAAGCAAGAAATAGAAAACATTTTGGTCCAGTATTTGGTGGAAAAGAGTGTTTTGGATAAAAGTGATTTGGTTTCGATCAGTAAGTCTGTATCAGACTCTGACATAAAAGTAAAGGAATTAAAATTAAAATACAAGATGGATTTAGTTTAAGAAAACTTGAACTTCAGAAAGAGGAAAAACAAAAAGAGGAGAGAGAGAAACAAATGCAGTTACAGAAAGAAGAGAAACAAATGCTGTTGGAGAAAGAGGAGAGAGAAACAAATGCAGTTACAGAAAGAAGAGAAACAAATGCTATTGGAGAAAGAGGAGAGAGAGAAACAAACGCAGTTGCAATTGAAGAAAGAGGAGAAACAAATGCAAATGCAAATAGAATTGCAGACAGAAAGAGAGAAGGAAGAAAGGGAATATCAATTTAGATTAAGAGAATAAGAGCTGGCAAGTGAAAAGCACATTCCCACTTTACATACAAATTCCAGTTTTGATGTTACTAAGAATATTGGGTTAGTGTCCCCTTTTAGAGAAAAAGAAATAGACAAATATTTTCCTCGTTTTGAAAAAATTGCTGCAAATTTGAAATGGCCAAGGGAGCATTGGACTATATTATTACAATGTGTACTTACTGGTAAAGCTAGTGATATTTACAATTCACTGTCACTACAGCAAAGTGCTAACTATAATCTGGTTAAGGAATGCATCTTAAAGAGTTATGAGTTAGTCCCTAAGGCTTATCGGCAAAACTTTAGGAACTATAAAAAACAGAAGCTGGACAAACTCATGTCGAATTTGCAAGAGACAAAGAGCAGTTATTTTATGGGTGGTGCTTAGCCAAGAAAGTTGATCAAGATTACGAAAATCTCAGACAACTCGTATTACTTGAAGAGTTCAAGAACTGTGTCCATAGTGACATTAAGACCTATTTTGATGAGCATAAGGTCGAAACCTAGGAAAATGCTGCTCGTGCTGCTGATGAGTATTTCTTAGCTCATAAACTTTCTTTTGTAGGCAAGTCTTCCACTCAGCCGTCTGGTAAAAAAAAAAAGTATTTCAACCTAATACGAGCCCTTATAAATTTCAATCTGGCACAACTTTTATATATGATTGGTTGAAATGCAAAGTGTCACCTTACACTAGTTCCCATGTGTCCTTCAAGCATATCTCCATTCAACTGAGCAATGCGGACGTTGGCAGGAACTTGAACTACTGGTATTAAGTCATCGGGCTTCCCGTCAAAAAGCCACTGTACATCAAACAGGGCGTCTCTCTTGGCAGGATCGTATGGAATGTAACATTCAAACTTGAAGTCCTCTCTGTTGATCACAATTGGCTTAGAAAGAACTGGGTTGCCAGTCAGATAGGGATGGCCATCTGCAAGTAGTATTGTTTGATACAGACCCATTGTCTGTGCAGATCTAAAATAATCATGCCTATTCAATGTAACTGCAATTTGTACAAATATCGGTGTTTTTTCTTTAGAAAAGTTCCAATGAATTTTGTAATTTTATAAAACTTAAAATGTTCACAAGAATATCATGAAGGAAAACAACAACAAAAAAATTAATTTGTTGTGGAACATTGTTTTGTGTCTGACCAAGCTGACAATCCAGATGCGATTCCGCTTTGCAAATATCGTTAGAGTGAATCGGCTTGAACATCTTTGCAAGCCAAAGGTTGATACAGATCACAAGGTTCACCGTGAGTTCATGGCAATATATTGACATGACAAGAAAGACACTGAGAGTATGAAGCAATTACAGTATACTCACCGACACACGGTTCAAATCCGCTAGCGGACCAGTTTCCCTTGGGGCATGGATGTCCACTTCCTAAATAAAAGAGCACTAGATAAAGTCGATTGTACACCATCACAAAATAACCGTTTTGGGAAAAGGTGTCTGATTTTGGAAGTCGTGTTTGATTCAGATTGAGACCAAACTGAAGAAGTGTTCCTTGGATATTTCGCCATCGCAAATCACACATTTACTCACCCACTGACAATCGCTAGCCCTATCTTCTCACCCTATCCCTACTGTACAATTACGCAGGAGCCAGAACTTTGCATATATATATATATATATATATATATATATATATATATATATATATATATATATATATATATATAATGTACCTTCCTGCTTTGGCTCCAGGTACAGAGTTTGGATTTTTTTTTGAAATGTTACTTTTCATAACACGTATATCACCGTAACATATTCTGAAGATCTTTTACAGCCCTGCCTTTGATTACTTGTACGATTTCATTCATACTATAGTACGATCTAAGACATATAATCGGACACATATCAAGACATTCTTTAGTGATGTCCTATTTCTGCTTAAAAATTTAACCCCCTCTGGGGACACAAAGGCATTACAACGTTAATGATATATCTTGAACTATTTATTAGCACGTTTACCAAGAGGTGAAAATTAGCAACAGAGAAAGGGAAGATATGTATTTTAATAATATAACCATGCGTAGAGGCTCGGGGTTTCTGAAAGGAGTCGGGGGGGGGGGGAGGAGGCTGGTGTGGAAATGAAATTTGGAAAACGTACTTTCAAATCTGTATCCAGTTATTCGGCTTGAAAGCCGCTTCAGGAGTAGAAAATGTTTTTGTAATTACAAAGAAAATGCAAAAAGAGACAAAATACATTCCATGCATAATACTCATGACGACCTTGGATTTGTTGAAGACCGAGATGAAGCTAATATATGCACTTTTTCCAATGGATGTATAAAGCAACATTTATTATGTATCAATAGAATTTTTTAAACATTTTTGTGCAAATCTAAAACGACAATAAAATCATCCTAAAGATGGAAAATGGCCTACTTATCAATCTACTGCATTTGCCATCAGTATATTTCTGTATTGGAAAACGTGTGTGGCTGTTTCATCAATGTCGTTCCTATTTTATCACATGATTCACGTTCTGTTTAAGTTAATAAACGAATATCTTTTAATATTATACATGTAAACAACCCAGATGACGTCATATTAGCATGCTCTATTGTTTGCAGTTTCATTGGAAGAAAATCGGGGCTTTTTTTTTCTTCCTCTATCCAAGGATAAATGGAATCTTAAATTTGTGCTCATTTAAATGAAATTTATCGAACTTGCTGAATATGTTATCAAGGTTTAAAAATTAATAATCCTTCAACATGTTTCATACATTTCAATAACTATGAACTCATATATAAGATCACACACATCATACACACACACACTCACAAACACACACACACACACACACACACACACAAGCACAGACACACACATACATACATCCATACATCCATACATACATACATACATACATACATATATGCTTATTTCAGAACAGCTCTCTTGTAGCATTGCATTGTTCAGACTAAAATAAAAAATAATATTTTAGTGAATGCCTACCGGCGCAGAAGCCCAAGGAACATCCCGGAACCGAAAATAACTCATAAGCCAGAAAGTTCCCACAATTCTTGACTTGGATGTCTTTGTAGTAGTCACAGCAGTCATTGTCGTCATGACTCATATCTCCGCAAATGCGTCTAGTGACGATCCCCTCAGCCTTGCTGGGGTATGAACCCTATATGGACAAAACCAACATGAAAAACATCACTCATGCTATTTCATTTCTGGCCAAATGTTCCAATACCACTACCACGACGCGCAGAAACTTTATATA
>JAECUM010059076.1:0-13229 GCA_016617855.1 Megalonaias nervosa | reverse complement strand
TATATATATATATATATATATATATATATCTGTGTGTGTGTGTGTGTGTGTGTGTGTGTGATGTTATCCAGGTTTTAACAAATCGTATCATCCTGTTAGCTTCAACACTCTGATAGAGTGTCTGAGGTAATCGTAAGGATACATTTGTAATTGGCAAATTATTGGCGAACCATATGAGAAAAATAAATCATTGTAAACTAATAGGCGATGAAATTACGCTCTACGACGTTTCAGCCATCAACGAGATAAATACACTTTTAATTACTAAAGTATTCTTGAATTTTTTATGAGAACGAATTGAAGAAATTTTTCCGTTTCAATAGTCTTATAGAAAAGCTTGCCTTTGCTAATAGCGATGTTGCTGCTAGTCGTTCTGACATTAGTGAGATTATTATGATGTACTAACAAGTACGGTCTTTGGGGCAATTCAAAATGGCCACCACATCGTCGCAGATTTCATACGGACTCAGATCACAGTTAAACAAATGTAGAATGGTATCTACAATTGTTTCTTGGAACTGAATTTTCCACTGTGTCCAAATGCTAATAAATGATATGTTAATCGATAATATCTTTAAAGGTGAATTGACTGTGAATTTTTGTCATAGGTTATCCGATACCATTTTGCGAGGCTGGACTGTAAACAGCACCGTGCATTTGGTCACATATTTCACTTCCAATTCAATATCAATACCTCATTACTCACTGTGCACTGCCGGTGAAATGCGCACATACAACCACTCCATAATTCTAAAGAATAAATAATTACCTTTAAATCAATACCAAGAACGCTAAATCCAAGTCTTGTATCACCACCAAACTGAAAGGAAAGAAATGCTCTAAAACGGACTCGGACTACATTCGTAGAACCGGAAGTAATAATTGTGACATGAGACAATATGTTACGGTACATTCAAAGCCGAACATATCCGTTTAGGCATCATGGGATTGCGGACGACACGCAAGATTTACTTACCTTCAAAACTGAAAAGCTGGACAACGTGCAAAATCTACAATATCCGAAAGTGGAGATTTGATGACGGAGTTTTGCAAAAGCAAATGTTAACACACCTTTATGAAAAATTTTACACAGTTCAAATTGCAATCTTGACGTATAATATATTGATTTAGAAAGTCATCATAAGGAAAGGAGCCACTTGGTTCTGGAAATATTTTGTTAGGCTGATAGCATACGTAATTTTCCGTTGGCAAGCGTATAATATCACAAAAATTGGATAATAAATCGCCAGGAAGCAGAGATGCTTGCTTTGAGGCACGCGATGGTGCAGAGTGACAACCGATATCTGTTTTTCAAGATGCGACTCGTAAAGGCTAGCGTCTGTCATACTGATCCTCAGCTTCCAATTGCATAGGTTTTAGCACACGGGGTAAACATTTTCCAGCAATATCTTATTAAATTTATCGAAATTAGATATGTTGGAATATTAAATGACTATTGGACTGAAGCGATACTGCTGTCTAAAATGGCATTTACATAATATCTCTTCACAGTACTTATATTATAAAATAAAAAAAATAAAAAATCAATCAATCAGTAAAACTCCCGTCTTTATGAAATATTCCTTGTGTCTTAATTTCCACTAGGTCGAGACTTTTGTCAGGGCCGAGTAAAAACTCGATTTCTCGTCATCTGACTCAAACCAGTTTTATTAGGAATACCAAATGCTGTCAACAAATGTGAACTTTAATTGAAAATAAACTAATCCTTGTGACTTTATTTTGCCTCTGTATCCATAATCCATTTTCTCATTAAAGATTTGACAATCTGAAAACGACATGCTCCTCTTTCGTTGTGTAGGAAGATAACAAAACAATTGCGTTGCATCTTAAAACTAATATTAATAACAAATTAATGGAATATTTGGCAGGTCATGGGTACAAATATTTATTTACTGACACATTTGCAATTATGGCACCGAAATTATGCACGATTTCACTTTTTTATGTTTAAATTATTGCAAACCCATTGCAAATATACACTTATATATGCATCTCGTTTTACGTCTTTATCTTGTCGCCCAAAATCTCACAAGCAATATTTCAAACGATATATTGAAGTTTTCATGATTTCTGTGAGGGTTGGCAGGGGTTTAGATTTCAAATAATGTATTCGTCGCAAAACCCGTTTTGAGTTAAACATTTGGATAACAAAATGATCGATTCTTTTTTGTACGAATACACCGATGCCATTCCTTTGCAACCCCAGAGGCAAAAGATCATGAGATATTGTTGGAGAAGAAAATTAACATAACATTAATAAATTCTCCCCAACAAGGTCATAATGCTAGCAGCCTAAAGACTGCATATCAGTCATGAATTTATATGGTATTTATTGTTGGAAGATATCATGCAGTCTTCTAAGAAATCGGAGAAGCACACAGAATTAGATTCAGAACGGAAATATGTATACCAATTAATTACAATTTTTTAATTTTACAACGTTAATTATAACCATTGGAGTTTCGCCACATTTTTTAATTGCGTAAATTGAATAACTTACCACAAGATCACACTACTCTAAAAATCACTAGACCAGACAGACTTGAGGATATTTTGAAATTATGTTACGAAAATTAATGGACTTGGTAACATATGACAATTATGATATTTTGTAATAAGTAACGAGATGTAAAAACGAAATACAAAGTACAAATTTGCTGATGTTGCGCATTTAAAACGCAGCCTCATTTAGAACGAATTAAAGCGTATAAATAACTGCTCGAAAAATTTAATGATTGTACATTTTAGCGTATGTATGTTGGATATTGGATATATTGGATATGTATGTATGTATGTATGTATGTATGTATGTATGTACATTTTTCACGTTCAATATTTGTATAGTTGTATAGTTTGGATGCCGGTAGTATAACATTTAATCTGTCCAGCATTACTATTTAAGCAGAGCATGACAAACTCATGAACCACATAAAAATGAGGAATGGGGAACATAGAGAGTTTCGATACGAGGAAAGAAGACCTTGATACACATAGGTTTCGAATTCTGGAAGCACCGTATTAGTATCGAAAAAACACACAATATAGCGTTGCAATAAAATATCGACCATGTAAGTGCAGAACTACTATCATCTCTGACTTACAACGAATTAAGTAATTAACCATCGGCTTTGGCTATATCACCTAGTACAGATAAATTGTTTCAACACTAGTAAAAAATCATCCAGAGATAATAGAGTATCCAAATCAGGGTTGTGAAGTTATATTTGGATTGATTAATTCAACAACAAATATAATTCAATCATGGTCTACTTAGCTATTATTTAAAATAATATGGGTTTCCGTGCCTGGCAATTATGAAATAAATATATGTTTTACCGTTGGCCAAGTTTGCTTGTCTATTTTCATAGGAATACTAAACAGAACTGGGTAGTAATGAAGACTCGTGAGGACTGATAACGCGATAACTCAGATTCGTCACGAGGGGAACGTTGCAACGCACTTGCTAGACAAGTTGCCGGAGAAATGAAGGAGAGATTAACCAAAACACTACATAATCCGGTTAAAAACAAAGAGCAATTGCATCAGTTCTTCCAGATTACGTGATGATGGCACTTCCGAAGTAGACGAAAGTGAACAGAATTCGACGTCGTTACCAACGGAAAGTGCTCTCATCCACTGATGCTGACCCATTCATTGTCCTTCAGACACATTGTTCACTATTCTTGAGAAATTTGTCGACTTTGCTTTGTATGCCTCTGGAGCATGTCTCGATTGTATTATAATATGGGATGCCACAAGTTACTAGATGACCTAACTAGAGTACCTATATGGATCGCCAACGTTGCATTTAAGGTCGTGCCTGCGTTGTTTTAAAAGTTCTACGGCATACATTTCCAGTTTGTAACCGGCATCAACTCCAGCTGCCGCTCACTATCTTCTACCGAATAGAACGCGTGCCAGATACATCCATATGCTAAAAGAGTTCAAACGTTTGGTACCGACAGCAAAGTCAAATATGTTTTTAACCGACTTCGCGAGAGCTACTTTGAGGGATTTCATTTGAGGAGTTCACGAGTGCGATAGCACCAGACTGCTAATTTCATCTGTCACAGTGCATCCTTCCGTAAAGTCATAGAAATTGGGCTTAAAGTGTGGTACGAAACGCATGATATTGCTGAGTCATTTGTCTCGCTGATTTAGCACAAATGCCCGTGGACGACGTTGCTGAGACCTTTGATTTGAATCAAGGCCAGTAATTGAATGCATGGAAGAACTCTTAAACTATTTTGAACATGCATATGTTGTAGGCTGCCGTCGAAGCGTAAGAGAAGACAACTTCGATCCGGCGCTATTCCCAAATCAGTCATAGAATCTACGAGACTCTGCTACGGACGGCCTAGCGCTTACCACTAACACAGTCGAAGGATTGCACTACAAAGACCCCCCCCCCAAAAAAAAAGCCAACCCAAAACGGTTCATGTTGCTTCAGGTCATAATAAGCAGGGTGGTGCACATGACCGTTTGCAAATTTTGCAAGACCTCGCTCGACGTCAGGAACAAAATAGTGCAATGCCAGGCCCTCTTCCCTCAACACGGACAGGACTAACGGGCATCGAGCGTTGACACTGCAGGTTTGTAACTCTAAGTGTACATTGATGCCATTCCAAGTCGAGGATATACAATCAAGAGGAGAGGTCTGTCAGCTAGATTTGTCTCTGGCTGCTTTAAAAAAAAAACAAAAAAAAAAACTGCTGCTTCTTTAATAAAACGACTGGAACCCATCATAGGCGAACGTCGCAAAGAGTTGAATGAGGCTTGGCCAACAATTGGTGAATGCAGATCAAGACCTAGTCGAGGCACCGTTCCTACCGGAAAGATAGCACTTTCAGCAGATGTTGGACTGAAAGAGAATCTCGCCTGTGAATTCCAGAATATCTCAAAATAAGCAAGTATCCTGGATGACCAGAGGATGTAATATTGTTGTGTTTGGTCATAAGTGGCCTCACAAAAACACTAGGATATTCGAGGGTCCGGAACGTCTACTAACCTGATAATGCGGAGTGGTTTTATACATTTGCCACTAATGTCACCCACCTGTCCGTCATCCTGGAGTGGTTCGTAAAGCCGTTTGGCCTCCACGGTAAAAGACAAATACACCTTATAAAATATTGCGTACTGATGTGGTGCAGTCCGAGGGGTAAAAACAACAGGCAAATTTTGCATTCTTACAGGCTGGTGCAGCACAGATGTGGCGCGTGAACTGAAACATGCTGCCGGTCGTGTCGGTACCCAAACAAAGATTGAGTCAAGTTGGCAAAGTTGTGCCCAATAGCAAATTCCTTGTCCAAATGTATGGGCGCTTCAAATAAAGCGGGACTACCCGATTCCCCTTCAAAATTCTTCTACCTATTCTCCTCTAACTGTCAAAAGACTGGGACGTGCAGACGGTGCTCGCACTAAAACTGGCTGAAGAAAGTGGTACCCACTTCTTTACCCAGGAGCTTTGCGACGGTTATGACATCTTCGACATCGAAATTCATCGCTTAGCTCGCTTCTTTTGCTATACATTAGACCTAAAAGCTCCTCGATTTTGTTACCCACTGCAGCACATCTTCCAGACTGCAAAGTCCATGTAAGGGAGGTCCGTTTCTTTCAGCGGAATTGAAGCACATCGGACCTAAGCAGTCCAGCGCGCTTGAGCACCTGTGCAATTGTGTGTTCTGTTGATTGAATATCGAACAGAGTCTAGGCAGCCACCCTGCTATCCTCGTTGCGTAGCCTGTCTATCTTTGGCGCAAAAGATCTGTAGGACACGGGAAACGCGCTTGGTTCAGTACTTATCTAGTTGACTGGCGCTCGTTGGCAGTTGTTCGTCTAGCTACCAATCTCTATATCCTCTGAACAAGATAAAACGCTTCCGACCTACTTTGAAACAACCTGTGCCTCGAAATCAAAGGAATAGAAGACAGCCGCCAACTGACCGATTGTGTAATGTTTGAAAACAAACACAATCTCGCAGTATCACAGATGACGGACCGGAGATCTTAAGCGACGGCGAAGTCACGGGAACGTGGTAATGGCAATAGCAAGATAGTGAAATTGACATCGTTTGTACTTCATGGAGCTGACGGCCGGGCGCGCTACAGGAGCAAATTGTAGCCAACTTCCGTTGGATAAAGACGAATCAGCAGAGGCAGGAAAACACATGAAGGCACTGCATGTCAAAGTGCACGCCAATAGGTGGATTAAATTATTATATTATCTAGAAGAGAACAATGGTTTAATTGTAGGCATTAAAGGTCGTTAGTAACTCTCTATATCATTACAGTAACAGCGGTATGATCGAATATGAAAGCAACGTCCAAAGTTGTTATTCCTAAATAGAACAGAGTGAACGCAGGTATCGCTAGAAAAATGGCATGTACAAAAGGCATATACTTCATTGATACGGAAGCAGCAGAATAAGCTTTGGAGAAGAATTACGTTAACAGAATACCTTTGACAGGTAGGAACTACCTGTTTAAGTTACTGGTTGTCGGTGGTTCTGATCAATGACAGCAAAGTAAAGATACTTGACGAATTTTGAAGTAATAGATTGAGAGAGCTATGTTCAGTGATGTAGACTATAAACAACCTTAATGATCAATTTTGGTCTAAATAATATATTCTAGGTGATGAATCTAATAATGCCGATGAATCTGTGTACCAAAAATATAAGGGGAAAAAGGACAACTTTAAGTATATAGTAGTAGTGTAGTGGGATCGTGCGCTGACAAGCTTATATTCAGTTTTAAATCAAATTATATGAATACAATGTGTGAAAAGTTTTAAATTTCGGTCATCAATGACATATTTCTCTTCGTTTTCAGTACACATAACAGTTTTGGTACCTTGATACCTTTAGAATTATTTATCAGCTTTTGCTATGGATATAAGTTATTTTCGTCTCAAATTATGGTCTCTGAAGGTAAGAAATAGTCAATGAAAAGGCAATCAATCATAATTACCTCTCCATAGACACTTATGAAATGTAACCCCTATCATAATCGTGTGACATTTTGAAAATATTTCGCCACGTCGTGCTTTGAAATGATTTCGCAATTCTAACTTCATTATGAGTTGTCCATTTTAAGCTATTTCTTTTCCCCATTGGCTTGTATTAGGTGATAGATCATTAGTAAGATTGTCGATATCTAAGGATAAATATTTAATTACTTTGATCTTGACCTTTCATACTCGCCATCATTTTTTTTTTTTTTTATTTTTATTTTTTTTTTTGCCATTCGTATCCGAAAATTATTCGCGATTTGCTCTGGTGTATCAATATTGTACCGTTCTAAATACACCACTCAGTTTACTCTCAATCATTAGTAACACATCGCAGCATGCCAGCAGTTATAACGCAAAACGTGATATCTTAAAACTTACATGATCTGCGAATTTGGGAACACAGCGCTAATAAGCTAGTTCTTGTGACTTATCAAACGAGCATTCGTAAAGTCCTCAAAATGTTACATAGCAACAACATTTGTTTTATTCATAATAGTTATATAGAGTTCTTCAAACATTTTTCTGCCTGAATTGCTGGATTACATTATGTACAAATCAGTAATCAATATTTTGCAGCATTGAGCGACTTATTGATGCGCAAATTCCCTCTCTCTCTTAATTGTATAGCTGTTTTGTTGCCACTGTCAGTCTTTTCATACGAGTGCTTGTCTTTCCTTTGATATTAATATTGCATTTTTGCTCTTTTCGAGACTTCAACGTCATATATGTAAACTGTTCCAGTGAACAAGAAATGTAACAAGATGAGTGATTTGTAATTTGAATATTTGCAATTCAAATTAAATTCGGTAAGAGCAGCACCTCCATATTATTAAATGTTTAATTGCTAATGGCCTCTTATTGTTTTTCTATGATTTCGCTCGCATAGATGTGGCATATATTTGCTGAGAAACAATTTCATCATCCGATGAGAACACCATGGATAGTTTAGTCCTCAAATCAGTAGGCACTCGTTTTGCGAACCTACTGAATATTATTTTTTTGATCGATTTGGATTTTCTCGGGGACAACGATAACGTGAAAGTGACAGAGAATACTTAAGCGACATTTATTTCATGTTCAAATTTGTTAGAATTTACAACCAAGCGTTGTTTATGCATTATGTCGAATTATCTAAACACCGTGGCATAGTCTTGTGTGCTATGGTGGACATTACAGGTATTACTATTAGGGTTTTTTGTTCTATGATGATTCTAATCTTCAAAACATATCTATCGTTTGCAAAACTGATACCTTCCGTCTTTGTAGCCATTAGCGCCACCATAAGGAATTATGAGTAGCGCTGAACGTGTTATCTTTCTATAAAGTGCTTCTGACTGGCTCTTCAAAACATTTGTTTTATTTTATTTTTCCAGTGTCCCCTAGCTTTGCCAGAGATTTATGAAACCGGTAACTAGAAATATCTAACTTATATTTTGTTTGACGATTGAGGTATTCAATACGTATGTTTTAAGCTTATTTCACAACAATCTACCATCTTTATATTTTTTTAGACCTATATATGTATAAGTCCTATCAAAAGCGATAATGCCTATATATGCGCAATGTTAAATATTCAGTCATAAACACCATCCATCTGATACATTAACGTATTTTCCCACAACATTCAGCCACTGTTCTGTATATTTAGACGCAGTATTCTGTGATAATCGTATCTTTATTTGTTTATCCATCTTTTGAATGGAATAACTTAAAGTGGTATTTTGTTAGCACAGTCGCTAGAGCATCGGATTCCAAGTCCGTTAGTCTTAATCTAAGACGTTAGTGATAGCAGACTTTTATGAGCGCCCCTGTTATAAGGTTCTTGATCAGCTTGTTTTGTTAAGTCTGTAATTTGTGGCACAAATAGCTGGCAACAACTTATGTTCGCTGTTACGTGCTGGAATCTCGTGTTAAATGTATTATTATTATTATTATTATTATTATTATTATTATTTATGTATGCACTTAAACATGATTTAAGTTGTGTTTGCTTTTTCCCCCCGTATTTAAAATAATAGTTTATTTATGCAATTTTAGATTGCAACTATCTCTTTATAACACTGGGCAGGCCCAGAACGGTTAAAGATATGCTATATTGTGTGTTTGGTAATGACAGAATTCATGGATATTAGACCAAATGGCATGCACAATTAAGCTTTTGATATTATCAATTAGGACGGGTCCACTCCTTCCTGTGTCTTTTGATTACTTGTTTTTATATACACATTAGTTGAATTTATATTTAATTGCTTATAGATACACTTTATCAGTTCTAGAGAACAAAACATATAAGTTTTAATTATTATAATTTTCTTTGTACTTATCTCTTTGTTGTTTTCTATTTATAAGTATGTATTTTGAGGCGGGGTGGGTGGATGGTTACTCTGAGTCCTTGCAAAGGATGCCTTCTATACAAAACAAATTATTTTCGCCTTTGTAATCACGATTACTGTAATATTTTTGAAACATTTATTTATTCATCACACTATTTTCAAGTGTATAGCTAGACAAGAAGACATGTGCAGAAACTGTGAAGAATTTTTGCTTTCCTTGCCAAATTGAGGGGGGGGGGATTTTGTTGCGTTTTTAGGCACGATTTACTGTAATGGGCTTTTAAGTTATAAATAGTTCCTCGAGTCTGACACTACGGTCATGAAAAAAAATAGATGCAACGGTTCTGCAGGATGTAACTGGTCTAGTTTTAGTTACCAGTTACTCTTTCATTCTGACACTGCGGTCATGTAGTGATGGATGCAGCCTTTCTGCATAAAGCTAATATTCGCGTTCCATCGTTCAGATCAATCCTGGCTCTTGGGGATGTGTCAATTTTCTTTACGTTCTAGATGAATTACCATCCTATCAACGATCTGCACATCATTAAATACTTTACTGTTAGAATAAACGAAGAAATGGCCTGTTTCCAGGGAAAAGGAGGTCTTGCATCACGCTTGATATGGATACGTTTTTGACTATCAGATGACCAACATAATGGGATTTTGATCAGTGGAAAAAATATTCACTTTTTTATTGGCTAGGATATTGAGTAAACGCCAGAACACGATGCTATCAATATAGTGAAACTGCAGCTGCAGTATTACAGTCTTAATAAAGGATGATTACATCCAACATTATAACAGACTCAACAAAGGATGATTACATCCAACATTATTACAGTCTTAATAAAGGATGATTACATCCAGCATTACAACAGTCTTAATAAAGGATGATTACATCCAGATTACAATAGTCTTAATAAAGGATGATTACAACTAGCATTATAGTCTTAATATAGGATGATTACGTCCAGCATTACAGCCTTAGTAAAGGATGATTACACCCAGCAAGGTGGATAGAAACCCCTCCCATTTCAACTCACATCGTGCCGTATCTACATGCCTGCCCCAGTATACATGTAGTTGTATGAGCGGTGTAATTGTTTCGACTTTTGCCGGTTCAGGCAAGCATATAAGTGCATGTGCCTTGACTCCACTTTGCAGCTGAAGCAAGACCAATTTATATAATTTATATTTATGTTACTCGGTGAACTGGTCGAATTTTACAGATGAAAAAAAAAAAATGGATAATTCACTGCAGAGAATTATGAATTATTTTATTTTTACTACAGCTATAGGAACTACTTAGTCGCAATGACATCGAAAGTGTTTAAAATATTAAAGTCTACACTGGATGTTGGATACACGCTCTGAAGTTTCTTACGTTTTTACAAACTCTTCTTTACCTTTTTGTCATTTTTTTGTTAATTTTTAAAAAATGAATATTGAAACCATTTAGAACGTTAAAAATGGCATTTTTTTTTACTATAACACAGCCTTCACGTACGTATTTAATATTGTATTGCGCACTATTGAAAAAAAAAATTACATATAAGCCACTTGTGTTTGTTTTCTTAATAATGCTATTCTGGAAACTAGTTGATTGATTTTTATGGAAATGTCAATTAATTTATAACCATCTGTTGCACAAAGCAAAACAGAACTTTAACAGCTTACTTTTCGGTGAGACTTTTCATCTTAAATCTATTATATAAAGAGGTACTTAAATGTTCTGAATACTTTGCTAATGCTTTCTTGTTTCTTTGAATCAGTCAATAAATTGAATACATATCATTACATACAATTACGTTTTCTAACATGATCAGCAGCTGCACGTGAAATACGTCGACCACTTATAAATATATGCGCATGATATCATATATGTAATTGACAATGACGTAAAAATGTCGAAAAAGAAAATAGTTCTGATACTGTGCAAAGAGCATAATCTAAAATACGGGCGCTCTGTCCGTACTTTCCGTATGATAAAAATACCAGCTTAGAATGTCATATTCTATAATCATGAAGTGATTTCGTCGTTTTAAAGATGGTTTCGAATCCACGGGAGATAACTCACCTGCTTTACGACTGCTGTCTGCGATTGGTGAAGGAAAGGTGGCTGCTGTAAAGGGGAAATTGATGATGATGTACAGTACACAGTAGAAGCTATTTTTATTATCAAAGGCATTAATTCATTAACATCTTTTAATAAACAGAAGTTTCTGTTGAAGCTCATAAAGGTCTGTGCAAGATGAGTTCCGAATTTGTTGACGACTGATAAAAAACAGAGTAGGGATGATATCGCCTAACAGCTTCTCGCTAAATACGAAATGAGTGACCAGAAATGAATGAATGAGATTGAGATAATAAAACACAGAATACCTTTCTTGAACCCGAGAGAAAGTAATAAAACATGGATCGGACAAAACTAACGGAAACCACAAATCGCTCGCCGTATTCGGAATATCGAGAGCGTGATATGCATTACGTGCAAATGGCCCGGTAGCATAGATGCCTGTCTTGACTCTGCTAGTGTCACTGGACATTTTTTGCCTCCAAAATTATTGCCAAAAGTTGTGGACCATCAGCTCACAAACATGACCCCGATGTATCATATCCTCTATGACAACCTACCTCTGCATAAATCTGCCATCGTGACAGACTCTCTGATAGAGGACAGCATTTAAACTTTGTCACGTCCTCCATACAGACACGATTTCGGTACAAGCGATTTTTGGCTAAATCCCGTTATCCAAGATTTGCTGAGGGGCCGACGATTTGAAAGCCGCCATACTGTTATAAGTGCAGTTGCTAGTTTATGAACAACATACCAAAAAGTTAATACAAAATGGCATGTAATAATTGGATGATCCGATTACTGCGAGAAAGTGTTCACTTTGGGGGATGCACTAATGTACTGTATTAAATTATATCTACATTTGTTTATAACTCATGGTACATGATTGCTTCTATGTGATTTGTAAATTTTGTTCTTGACTGTAAATTGCAGTGATTATTTACAAAGATAACATAACATAGTTGATTTTGTATACAGGTATAGATTCTATTTTACGATACTACAGTTCATGTAGATTGCTTTGGATTTATAAATGTTATGTTGTCAAGTTTTTAATAAGAAAATCTGTTGACATGTTTGGGGTAATTTCTCATTGGCTGGTGTGGTCAGGTGGGCTCCTAGAATAATTAAGTTATTTTACATTGGATGGATTACGTCACATGAATAGATATTGTGAAATATAGATTTAGCTGCAGGGTTTGCCCACGTGTGATATATTGCGACACATAGTCATAATAGACACTTATAGATGTATTTGAAGAGAGAACTGAGCAATTAATTCATTCCTATTTTGGATTCAATTCTATTTCGGATTCTAGTTTCATATGTTAAAAGTATTCCGCAGATGTGAATAATGTTATGTTTAGATAATTTGAGAAGAGACATTTGTTAGGATTATTCATTGGAAATACAATGTGCTCGCTGGACTAGGACATTATTCTGGATCTATTGTGAATTATTCAAGGGAGTTCTAGACAATGCTGCTGTGATACATCATTCGAGGATCTGAAATTCATTCGGATCATTCCGTTCTTTTGCACTTGAATAGAGTTTGAAGATTATTTTGGATTCAATTTATAATCCTGTAAGTTCCTCTTATATTTTAATTTTATAATTGATAATTAAATTATTTTTTGTTAAATTTTAAAACTGTTGGTTTTGCTTCTTTCTGTTATTAGTTTATGACCACGGAGTCGTAACAAGTGTTTTTCTAATAAAAACATTGTTGTACAGCGCACTAATACTGACACCTTTCTGAATAACCCTAGTAATGTAGATAGCCAATA